>KV006675.1:187604-215433 GCA_001598015.1 Dorcoceras hygrometricum
TGACCCATCAATGTCGAGTCGTGAAGGACGGTCCCCTTAACGTCCCCAATAATATGAGCCAACGTTAAAGGGAGTTCCAACCGACTCACAACAGTTGTCAATGGCGTGGACAGCTTTCCGGCATACATGACCCCCTCAATAATATGAGTCGGGCCATGTATACGTGTAGCATCGACGTACACCCATTGTTGATGGAAGGTAGGGTTAATTTAAACAATTTTAAATACCCTTTTGTTTATCAAATAAACATTTATCTTGATATAAGTTTTAAATCAAATTTAAAACGAGGGATTTTATTTTTGAAAAATTTTGGTCTCATGCATATTTAAATCTAATTTAAAACATGCAACATGCGGATTCAATTAACTATATATCAAATATATAAATAAATATTGGGATGATCGATCGCGAGAGCTATGCGGTCCGTGGTTGCCAGCCACGGACCTGGGTCCAATCCTAGGGATAATGCAATATGCAATGCAATCCTATTACAAAGCTTTCCGGTTTTACAGATCTTCGGTCTTCAATATCTTGATCGTCATTGTACATCGTCTTCGGATGTCCTCCCACTAAATCTAGTAATTTACATTTAAATTTACTATGACAAATAAGTGATACATTTATCAAGGGGTGGGAACGGGCCACAAACAGGCCCACTTTAAATGATAATCTAATATTTACAAACCGAAATCATACAAAACCTATTGCATACACCTAACACATTGGGCACGGTTCTCGATCATCCCAATCATGCAGATAATCTAATTAACATACATAAATTTAAATAATCTAATTATTTATCGTAAAATCATATTCTAATTACGAAATCGTATTTTATAATAAAATCGTATTTTGCCGATAAAAAACAATTTTAATCAACAAAATCATATTTCATTATAAAATCATATTTCATAATTAAAATCACATTTTACTAATTTTAATTGTATCAAATTGGGTTAAAACAATTTTAGGCCCAAAAATCTTAAAAATTTCAAAATCGATCAAAACGGGCCCGATATCGCATACTGGCCCGAAAACTTCACGGGCTGCCCGGGACAGGCCCGAACCAAAACCACAGCGGCTGGTTAAGCGTGACAATCGTGCATGCATCGCGCGTGGAGGGGCGCCGCTTTGCGACAGCCCGTGGCGCAATCCAGCGGCCGACTCTCGTGCATCCATTCCCGGCAGGTTTCGCAACCAGTGCGCAAGGCGGGCGACGACATACGACAATTCGCGTGAGGCGGCGCCCAACGGTTTGCGACCATGCGCGGCCGTGCGCGCGATCGTGCGCTCGTGTTGCGCCACCGCATGCGACGGTGGCGTGGCCCCTGTTTCAATGATTTTGATTTTTCCGATCTGAAATTTGAGATGTTAGATACAATAGGGCAATCAGTATTGATCAGATCCGAAAACCATGGCTCTGATACCACTGTTAGGGATCCGGATCGCGCCCCCCGGCTAGGCAGCGGATGAACAGAAAATAGATGCCTGGAGACGATCAATACGATAAAACACAAATATGAAATAATTGTCATTCATAGGGTGTTCAAAACACTACCTTGCTGGAACTTGTGCCTGGCTCCAACCGTAGTTACAATAACGTCGGCTCTTCACGGTAGATTGCGGTAGATATCGCCAATCCGGTCCACGACCGGATACGAGACTCCTTCGTCACCCTGCACTAGAAGGCGTGACGAGATCTGCGTGGACGGATTCTCCTCGTCGAATTGGCCGGAAAAAATTTTCCGACGAAGCGGCGGGGGCGGCGGCGGCGTGCACCGGGCGGCGGCGGCGAGGCTTATGAGAGGAGGGGAGGCGGCGGCTAGGAGCTTGGGAGACTAGGGTTTGTGTCTAATGAATTAGGTTATGAAGTCTACAAGCCTAATTAAATAGACTTAGTCATAATCTTGGACCGGCCCAACGGGCCCGGGTCCAACGGGTGAACATTCAGTTCAACCCTATCACCATGACTTCATCGTAACTCGGATCTCCGATCAGATCGGACGGATCGACTCAGTTTCCAAAACTGAATATTATTATCTGAAAAACCATTTTTCAGAACCCCAGTGCAAAATGACCGTTTTGCCCCTCAACGTCGGGAAATCTCGATTTGACCCGAGTTGACTTTTAGGAAGTCGCACTCCCCAAAATACTCTTCTCGTGCTCAACACATTGAGCTGAGTATCCGTGCGGGAATCTCGAATCCAGTACTTGTGTGACCCTCAATGGTTCAGGGATACAGCTAGCCGTGGTGCGGGAATCTCGAATCCAGTACTTGTGTGACCCTCAATGGTTCAGGGATACAGCTAGCCGTGGGCCCATAACCATTGCGGCTTCGGAATCACAATTCCGGACTTGCCCATAGGATCATGGTAAGAGCGTCTAGCAACATCGCCCCATGATCCCCTATGTATCACTGATAGTGCCTGCAATAACCAATTGGTCGTGGTTAGCGTATAGTACGATCCTTTCAATCCATATATCCCGATCAGATCAACGATCATTGGTAAATGGAGAGTCGCTATAGATCCGATAGCTATGCATACATCTTGGAGATCGAATAGTGACATCGAGAGTGTAACTAGGTAAACACATTTACCTAAAACACTTCTAGTACTCTGGCCAGAGATTTATACACTATTATCCCCTCAGATAGCATAGGATATCCACGCATGTCTGCGAGCGATGAATCCTCGACAACGATGCATCGACTCCTACATGCATCGGGGTCTCACCCAATCCCGACGCCTTATGACCCCAAGTGAGTCGGCAAACGGGTCAAAGTGAGACGCCTATCATGTAGAGTCTCATTGACGTTTCGAGTCGTGAGGACTAATCAGTACAACCAAGACCTCGGACTTATCCACTCGACAAATGGTAACCACTTGGAAAGTCCGAAGGAGGGTAGTTCGATAGATCACCAGGTCACTATCTATCTGCATGCTCAGAACATCACAATGCTCCCTACCAATGAAACATGGTACTTCGCATCGCAGATACTAGTCTCGAACTCGGGCGGCCTTATCCTCATTTTGACGGCCCAATCGACTAGGAACGTGTTCAGAATACACAGCGACTATTAGATGTGTTTCATGATAGTCGTCATACCCACTATCACATCTAACATACGCTTCAGTGCATTCTAGGTCTTTACTCAACGTAATTGTAAATCATCACACACATAATGAAAGTAAAGAACGCCATATAAAAGAATGCGAATATCATATATAAAGATTGTTTCATACAAGATTCTATAAACCCACACGCCACAAGTTGGCTAGTTGGGCATCTACTCTAACAAACTTCACTTCCCGAGGCTGTCTTGAGATAACTGGCCATCCGAGCCAACCTGTCTGCCTTTTCATTCTCTTCCCGAGGTATTTGTGAAAAGATTAGTTCAGAGAAATTTTCGGCCATTCTACTTAGAGCTTCCGCATACTTAACCATCTTTTCATATTTTATCTCAAACTTGCCATTGCACTGTTGAACCAAGAACTCGAGCAATGCCCATTTTTTTGCAGGTTGGAGTCCAATCAACAAGGATTCATACTCTGCTTCATTATTGGTGGATTTGAAATACAAAGTCACGGCCATGCTAGTTTCTTCTCCCCATGGAGATACTATAATTACCCCTACGCCGCTCCCAGATGAGCAAGAAGATCCATCCACATATATCTTCCACTGTTCTTCTTGCTCGAGGTGGGTGGTTTCTGCCAGGAAATCGACCAAAGCCTGTGCCTTGATAGCTGTTCGGGGTTTAAATTGAAGATCATACTCGCTAAGTTCAGTGACCCATTTAACCAGTCTTCTCGAGACGTCGGGATAATGAATGATCTGTCCCAATACACTATTGGTAAGCACAATAACATGATGATAGAGAAAGTAGGGTCTAAGGCATCGAGCAGTGATAACCAAAGCCAGAGCTAACTTCTCTTGCGTGGTATAATTCAGCTCGGAACCCTTGAGGGCATGGCTGACAAAATAAATAGGTCGGTGGTTCTGGCCCTCCTCCCGAACAAGGACCGAGCTGACAGCTTGTGGCATGACTGCAAGGTATACATACAAGGATTCCCAGAGCTCGGGTTTGTTCAATATGGGCAGTTCTTTCAGATATTCCTTTAATTCCTAAAAAGCTTTTTCACTCTGGTCATTCCATTCGAAATTCTTTGCTTGTTGGAGCATCTTAAAGAAGGGGATACTCCGGATCCTTCCTGTCAACCTCTGGACCTCCTGTACATTTCGAGGGAGCACATTGACGCCAGAGCTTGCACTTTTTCTGGGTTGGCTTCAATTCCTCGTCGGGTAACCATATACCCCAAAAACTTTACTGTCCTTGCTCCAAACAAACATTTGTTAGGATTTAGCCTGACCTGGTAATTCCGAAACTCACAAAAATTTTCTTCAACGTCAGTTATGAAGCTTTACTCTTTCCGTGACTTTACCAAATATCATCTACATACACCTCAATGTTCCTCCATATCTGATGCTTGAACACTTTATCCATCAACCTTTGATAGGTTGCTCCTGCATTCTTCAACCCAAAAGGCATAACAACATAACAGAATGTCCCATCTGCCGTGATAAAACTGACTTTGCGTTGGTCTTCTTCAGCTAGGGGAATTCGATGGTACCCCTGATAAGCATCCAAAAACCTGAGTAATTCATGTCCAGAGGTAGAATCGACAAGTTGATCAATCCTAGGGAGGGGATAGCAATCTTTGGGTCAAGCTCTGTTCAGGTCTCGAAAATCCACACACATTCTCCACTTTCCCATAGCCTTTGGTACTAATACTACATTTGACAACCAAGTGGGGAAATGTACCTCGGTTACGTGCCCAGCTCGGATTAGGTCCCGACCTGACTCCTGATCACTGCATCTTTTTCAGGCCCAAAGTTCCTTCTCTTCTGGATTATTGGTTTAACATCCAGGGAAACATTTATCCTGTGCTCCATGACCTCCCGGTTAACACCTTTTAGATCCAAAGGGGACCAGGCAAAGATGTCCTTATTTTTCTTCAAGCATTGGATTAACTGAGCCTGAACATCCTCTGTAAGAATTTTGGTAATCTTTACAGTCCCAGATGGGGGGACAAGAATAACCTCAACCTCCTCATCCTCCGTTTCTAGCTGGAGATCTTCATCGACCATATTCACACTCCTGTTCACCCGAGCTCCTGGGTGTTCATGAGCCCGAACTTTGGCAACTTTATGCTCAACTCTGACTTCTTCCACATAAAATTTTCTCGCCATTTTTCGATCCCCCACGACTTCACCCACGACATCTCCTACTGGGAATTTTATCTTCTGATGCAAAGCCAAAGCCACGGCCATGAAAGCAGCCATGGCCGGTCTTCCCAACATAACATTATAAGAAGAGGGTGCGTCTACCACTGTAAATTCCACAACTCTGGTCTTCCTCTGATTTCCCGCCCCCAACTAAAGAGGTAGATGAACTATCCCTACTGGTTGCAAGGAGTGTCCCGTGAACCCAAACAATGGTGTATGTACAGATTCCATGTGATACTATCCCAAATCCATTTGGTCCACAGCCCCTTTGAAAAATACATTAACTGAGCTTCCTGAGTCAACAAATATGCGGGCCACTTCATAATTTGCGATCATTGCTCGGATGACCAGAGCATCATTATGCGTTTCAAAGTCTACTGGCAGATCTTCAGGTCCAAAAGCAAGGTGGGACCTGAATGCCTCTTTTATACTTCCATGGTCTCCATTCGTCGAGATCTTGCTTTCCTTGCTCGATTAGAATCGCCATCAGTGGACCCTCCTGATATCATCTTAATAAAGCCCCTGGGCTGAGGTTATTGTGGCCCCTACGGAGGAAGGCTTGACCTTCCACCCCGAGGTGTGCTTCCCGAGACTTCCTCTCATTTTGTTGCCAGCGCCCCTCCTCCCGAGGCCTCTTCTCCACGTGATGCGGTCTATTCTTGACCAATATTGCTCGTACATTAGGATTGTTTTGGATGATTCACTCCAACTCCTGATCTAGATTCCGACATTCTGAAGTAGTGTGGCCATAGTCCCTGTGAAAATCATAGATATTATCTGATTTTGGATTCCTCGGACCCCCATCACTTCCCCGAGGTCGCTGCACTACCTTCCTCACGTCACAAATTTCCAAAGCCCTTGCTTTACCCATTCTCAAAGGTGTCCGGGCAATCAATTGTCCCAACATCAGAGGAGCTTTCTGTCTAGATGATCTCGACTGAGTTTTCTCCATCATAAAATCCTTACTAGGTCGAGATGGGACTTTCTGCTCGTTCCTTCTAGTAGACTGTATTTCTTCCACATTGACGTATTTCTCAGCCTTAGTGAGGAGTTCATCAAAGGTCTTAGGGGGTTTCTTGACCAGGGATCTAAAGAAATCACCACCTCGCAATCCTTGGGTGAAAGCCCCGATCAGTAAGTTCGGCGTGGCGGACGGCACCTCAATAATGGTCCTAGGGAAATGCCTGATGTACTCCCGAAGACCCTCTTGATCCTTTTGTTTCACCGTGAACATATTCAACGTCGTCATCGATTGCTTTTTACTGCTAGCGAATTGGTGAAGGAATGCTTGACTGAAATCTCGAAAAAACTTGACACTCCTGGTTGGCAAGAGATTAAACCACTGTTGTGCAGATCAGACCAACGTGGTGAGGAAAACTCTGCATTTGATCGGGTCAGCATACTGGTGCAGGAGGCCGGCGTTTTCAAAACGAGAAAAATGCTCTTCGGGATCTCCCATCCCGTCATACTCTCCTACATTTGGAAATTTGAAGTGCTGAGGTAACTCAGCAGCCAACACTTCAGTAGAGAAGGGCACCTCCCGAGCAATCATGGGAGGAGTCTCCGCAACCCTTTCCTCCCTCAACCGGGCGACTTCTTCTCGGAGTCCCCTAATCTCTTCAGCTTGTTGATCGGGTATGGGATTTGCTTCGGGCCGATTAGCCAGGATATGTTCTACTGTGACCGCCACCAACTGAGCTATCTGGGCGGCTATAAGTGGTGGATTCTCACACCCTTGGGATATATTCTCAGTACGACTTGTTTCTCCCGTTTCCTGAAGTCTATTTCTCCTTGGCGGCATTTTATCTCTCTTCTCTTTTTTTCATGTGTTTCCCACAGACGGCGCCAATTGATGTAGTCGAATTTCGCCCAGCCAATGAGCTACCACCACGCAAGGTTTTTCAGGTCGGGAGATGAACGAAATTTAGTCAGGTAGGTCGGGTTGTGCTTCACCAGCAATATCCTGAAAACACAAAAGCTCGGTCAAAGGACGCCGGGAGATATCCCGACGAAGGTCCTCCGATGCTTAAGTTAGAATAAGGGTTTTAGAGCAAAGAGTATGTATATAGGAGAAGGAATGAAGTCACTGAATGGAATAAAGAGGGATCTACCTGGGTATTTATAGGTAGGCAGAGTGGTTGAATACACTTGTCCGGGCAATCATGAATTTTAGTGGGTCTGACATGTACTCTCACCTACACTCCGTAGACATGGATGGCATCTTCTGTACTTGTCAGTGTACTCTCATCATGGATAAATCAAGAGGGCCAAGTTGCATATGTGGGGCCGGACCATCACTCGTTAACTAATAGGTCGGGGTACTACATCGAGACCTCGAGGTACCGTGTCCAGCCAATAAGACGCGCGCCCGACCTGGTAATGGTCTGGTGGAGACAGGATGGAGGGCTGTCATAGTATTACTTCTAAGAGAAGTTCTACCGGGTCCCTAGCTTCCAATATCTCGCTCATTGATCTTCATCTTCCAGCTTCAATTTATTATTCTGTAATGGCCATGGGTTTTTCCAATAGATTTGAAATGGGTATTTATTGTTACAAATTACGTGGGACGAAGATTTGAGAGAGGAAATAGAAAATACAGGTGGAATGAATTCGGTATTTACTGTTCTGCAATGACCATGGGTTCATGCCGGTTGCCAAGAACAACAATAATGCGCACATACTGTTATCACATATATAATGCGCCGTGAGTTTAACTTGATCGATGTTTTTCCCAGAACATCATGAACTTAAGAAGCTTTCTTGTTTGCTGGAATTGATACTGCTGAAAGCTCTCAGCAGTTTTTCCTTGTTCTCTATTTAGATTTAACCTTTGAGGAGTGATTTGAGAAAGATGGAATTATTTCCTCCATGTACTGTGCTTAGTTGTAAATTTTTAGAGTAGGTTGTTGGGGCTGCCATTGTTCTACGTTTTTAGAAAAAAATCCTTTGCTCAATTGAAATGTTGCTTGGCTGGATATATGAATTAAAATTTCTGATTTGATGCTGCTGTTCATGTTAATACTAACAATTTCTTTGTTTTAATCATGCTCAAAACAGTGTCTTTGTTTTCTTTCAATTCTATTTAGATTAACCTTTGAGGAGTGAGTTGAGAAAGATGGAATTATTTCCTTCATAACTGTGCGTAGCTGTAAATTTTTGGAGTAGGTTGTTGGGGGCTTGGGCCTGCCATTGTTCTACGTTTTCAGAAAAAAATCCTTTGCTCAATTGAAATGTTGCTTGGCTGGTTATATGAATTAAAATATCTGATTTGCTGCTGCTGTTCATGTTAATACAAACAATTTCTATGTTTTAATCATGCTCAAAACAACGTCTTTGTTTTCTATTAATTATGTTTTTAACAGATGGATTCATCAAGCGGTTTTCAGCAATCTACATCCACAGCTAATTTCGTTTCCTCGTCAAGAAACAAAACTGATCCAGCATGCGCTTATTTTGAAGATGATGTGGGTGCCGATGGAAAAAAAGTTGGACTTGTTTGCATTGCAATAATGTGTGGAGGGGTCGGGGGATCAATAGGATGAAAAAACACTTCGCTGGTAGAAAAGGAGATATTTCAGCATGCAAAAAGTTCCATATGACGTCAGTTTCAAATGGAACAATCTTTGAAGGTGGTTGAAGAAAAAAACATATCTCCAATATCATTTGAAGAAGATGATGTCAATGGCCTTCATATGACAACTTTTGAAGAAGAAATGTATCCACCACATGCTCAAACGAAGGGGAAAGATAAATATTTTTTCGGTACAACTTCTCAAAAGTGAAAGAGAAAGAAAAATGATAATATGTCTGACTATTTTGTACCAAGAACTACTACTGGTGCACAACGTTCTATAAAAAGTGTAAAGAACCTTTACTTACTGTTGATATGAGCATTGCTAGATTTTTCTATGATACTTGTACTCCTATCAATGCTGTGAATTCTGATATTTTCAAAGAATGGTGTATGTTATTGCTGCTGTTAGTCCTGTTTATAAAGCACCTAAATATAGTCAGTTGCGAACCAATTTATTAGGAAACATGAAAAAAGAAGTTCAATTAGTAGTTAGTAGTTGTCGAAGTGTTTGGGAAGAAAGAGGTTGCACTATGATGGTTGGCAAGATCGATCAAATAGTCAACTAATAAACTTTCTAGTGTATTGCAATAGAGGAACAACATTTGTAAGATCCATTGATGCTTCTGATATTGTGAAAGATGCAACCACAATTTGCAAACTATTTGTTGAGTTAGTTGAATGGGGTTGGATCAAAAAATGTCATTCATTTGGTAACTGATAATTGAGCCAATTACAAAGATGCTGGTGTTTTGCTTCAAGATAAGTATCCCTCCATCAAATGGTTTCCTTGTACTGCACATTGTTTGAATTTGATTCTTGGTGATATTGGTAAAATGGACCTTGTATGTAATCTTGCAAAAAGAGCTACTTCAGTTACAAAGTTTGTTTACAACCATGCATTTCTATTGGCTTGGTTGAGAAAGAGAGAAGGATGGACTGAGATAGTACGTCCAGGTCCAACACGTTTTTCTACCACATTCATTGCATTGAAGAGTATCCTAGAAAATCAACATGATTTGCAAGCTTTTTTCACCAGTAAGACATTTAAGGATTCTCGATACTCTAAAGACAAAAAAGCAAGCGGTGTTGTCGCGGTTGTTCTTGATTCGAGATTTTGGAGTGATTGTAAAGTTGTGGTTGGTGTTTGTGGTCCAGTAATCCGAATGCTACGTATAATGGATATTGATTGAAGGCCTTCGCTTGATTATGTCTACGACGGAATGTACAAGGCAAGGAGAGCAAAAAAGAATATCTTCAAGAATAAAAAGAAATTGTACAAGCCTTTTACAAGTATTATTAAGGCTAGATGCGACAAACAACTTCGGCGTGATATTCATGCAGCGGCATATCTCCTAAACCCTACTTTTTTATATGATGACTTGAATATGTGCACTAAAAAGGAGATAATGGATAGCTTTGTTGAGATGGTCACAACCTTAATTAGTGATAGAGCTATTCAAAGAAAGTGCATTGATGAAGTATCCATTTATCAAGATTGATTAGGAAGCTTTGCTCGACAACTTGCTTTTGATTCATCAAAGAGTATGCAATCAGGTATGTATTATTTAATTTAAATGTTCTTGTGTGATACTTCTCAGGTTTTTAACTTATTGTTTTTTCTAGATGAATGGTGGAGAGTTTTTGGATGTAGTGCTCCAAATATACAAGGTTTAGCTATTAACATTTTAAGTCAAACTTCTTCTTCGGCGGGATGTGAAAGAAATTGGAGCGTGTTTGAAAGAATCCATATAAAGAAAATGAATAGATTGGAGCATCAAAGATTAAATGATCTTGTGTTTGTCCACTACAACTTGCGTTTGAATGAAAGGTGATAGTACCTTTTGTGTTTACCATACATATTCCTTGAATTTGATTTATTGAAGTTTAGTTTTTTTTGTCTAATATCTTAGACTTGATAAGAAAATTGTCAAGATCGAATTGATTATGAGAGCATTGATAAAACTGAATTTTGGGTTATGGAAGAAGAGGAAAATTCTTCACCAATTCTAGATATAGATGAGTTGGATGACATGCTTTACAGTGAGGAGGCTCTTCCAAAAAATCATCATGAAGAAGAATGTTAGCTTTACTTCATTTAATTTTGCCAAAAGTTGAAAATAAAAATTATTTTGGTTTATATCTTAATGTTAACTCGATTTATTACTTCTTGATTTATTTTTCTAGACATTTATTATCTTGTTTTTTGTTAGATATAACGTCATTGGTGAGATGCAAGAATAACCCTCCTTAGATTTGGAAAACTTTTTGATGGTGGTGATGAAGATAATACTGATTTTGAAAGAACACTTCGGGAATTGGATATGACATGGGTGGAAAGAATGCAACTTGAAAATGAATTTTAGTGGCATATATTCTTTTTGAATTTAAAATTTATATATTAGACTTTTTTCTATGATTAAATTTGATGCTCTCTTGCAAACTTAAACTTTATAATAAGTATTGGGTTGTTACTCGTATGCCATTTAATTTTATAATTTGAAATGTGATGTTAATTTGGATATTTATTGTATTTTTCAGTTCAAAAGTTAAGTAAACTACAAAATAATAAATTTTAAATATATTCACTGTTTTATTTTCCATATAAAACTATTAAAATATTATTATTTTAACAAATTCGGTTCGACCATCTGATGGAACCAGTTGGACCGGTTGAACCATTTTCTAACCAATTGTTCGTTGCTGTCATATTTTTGTTTAAGAATTCCCCCGTAACCTATGTTAGAGGCGTCTGTTTCTACAATCATGAATGTGGTAGGGTGTGGTATTCCTAGACAAGGAAGGGTTTTTGACTTTTGCTTTGATATCCTTGACAATATTGGTATGAAGTGCAGTTCAATGGGGAGGGTTCTTTTTCAATCTCTCGTATAATCGATGACAATTATGTGAGATGAGGGAAAAAGTCAGCAATATAATTGAGACATCCTAGAAATCTCTGTAATTGGGTTGTATATTTGATTAGGTCTGGGAATTTGTCTCCACACGTAATAACTCTATGAATTGGTTTGATTGAGCCTTTTGATATTTCATGTCCTAAGAATCTGACAGAAGCTTGAAATAACTTCATTTTCTTTTGAGATAAGACTAAGTCTTTGTGTTTAATAATATGGAGGAAATGTTGAAGATGTTTGAAGTGTTGATTGATATCTTCGGAGAAGATAAGGATACATCAATATAGACGATACTGAAGGAGCAGTTGGGGTTGAAAATGTCATTCATAATCCTCTGGAATTCTGAGGGTGCATTTTTTAGGCCAACGGCATTACGTTCCATTCGTAATGGCCAAATGGGACAGTAAATATTGTTTTGCATCTATCTTGTTCATCAATTTCGATCTGCTAGAAGCCGAATTTGAGATCAAATTTTGAAAATACTTTGGCTGAATGCAATCGATTAATAAGGTCTCTTTTGTTGGGAATTGGATATCTTATCCATTGTAATACTTTATTAGGGGTTTATAATTTATTACTAGACATGTGACACCTCGTTCTAATTCAGCCTGTTTGACAACATAGAAAGCTGAACAGCTCCAAGGTGATTTGGATGGGCGAATGAGATTTTTGGATAGAAGGTCTTGAATTTCATTTTGACAGTGTGTTAAAAATCTTGGTTCATTTGGATAGATCGAGCTTTGGTCGGTATATTTCGTTCATTAAAATATTTTAAATTTGGAAGGGTCACTATATGGCTCTTTCGATTCCAGAAAGCGTTTGGGAGTTCACTACATATTTGTTGGGTAATATAAAGTTCTAATTCAGATATTTATGTTTAATATGTGGATGAGTGAGTTGTTCTTCTATTTTGAGATAAGGAATTTCTTCTTTAAATGAATTAATATGTTGTTTTTTATTATTGTTCATATTAATTAGTTTAAATATGGAGGAGTTTTGTAATAGGAAAATTTCCTTCTGTTTAACAGGTGTTATGAAGGGGAAGATAATGGTTCGACCATGAATTTGGTGAAGACGCCTTTATTATTTACGTTGAATGGGTAGATTTGTGTCAGAAAAGGTGTGTCGAGAATCATATCCTGAGATATCTCTCGGACTAAAGTGAATATATTTTGAAACAATATCCATTATTACAGATGTGTGCTTTTGATAATTTGCATCGGACGTCTAAAGGTCTTGAATTTGCAGTATATAATTGTTCAGTTGATTTTTCATAATATTTGGATGGTAGGACTCCCTCTCGCAGAACATTATGATCCGCACCAGAGTCAACTAAGGCAATCAATGTTATTTTGAAGTCGTTAATGACTAAATCTATGTTGACGTACCATTTTTGAAATTCAATTTTTTGGATAGAATTGATAAAATTATTAGTTGTTGCTTCAGTAAGATGTTCAATATAATTTCATCAACAGTTGTAGGATTACGAAGTAATATTTTGTTTCCAATTCAATATCTTTTTCTCTTAGAGAGAACAGATATTTTTGAAGTTGATTAACTTGTTTTTGAGTATGTTGATTTTTGCTTGTAGATCTTTTGTAGTTACATGTTTAAAAATACTTTGGTATGTATATTTATCAAATAAAGTACTTAAACTGAAATGTTCTTTGATAGGGTTACGTTTGGAACTTTCTTCATTAATAATTAAATCTTTTAATTTGTTAAGGTATTGTGTGAGGTCCGGGGCTCAAAAGAGGGCGGGGAGTGATCGTCGGTGCCAAGAGGTTGCACGAACAATGATCGGCTCCTGGAAGACTTATAGAGGCGAAGGGGCACATGAATGAACCGATCCCACATCGGAATGAGAGAGATTATGAGACTGGGGAGTTATAGATGTAAATGAGGTTAATTGAGGAATGCTTACGAGATTTAATTGGTACCACTCATACCAACAAGGTGCATCTTCTTTTCGGGAGCTCATCACTTGAAAACTCCAAAGTTAAGCGTACTTGACTTGGGAAAATTTTGGGATGGGTGACCCCCTGGGAAGTTTCTCAGGTGCGTGCGAGTGAAGACAAAACACGCTAGAAAGACCAGTGTTGGTACTGTGGGGATAGTCGTTAAATCTGAGGCGTCACAATTGTATCAGAGCTGACCTCTATTAGTACGGCGTGGTTCGTGGACGAACCAAGCGAAAGCTGGTGGGCATGTGAGGTCCGGGGCTCAAAAGAGGGCGGGAGTGATCGGCGATGCCAAGAGGTTGCACGGACAATGAGCGGCTCCTGGCAAGCTTCTAGAGGCAAAGGGGTATATGAATGAACCTATCCCGCACCTGAATGAGAGGGATTACGAGACTGGGAAGTTATAGATGTAATGGAGGTTAGTTGAGGAAGGTTTATCAGATTTAATTGGTACTACTTATACCAACAAGGTGCATCTTCTTTTCGGGAGCTCATCACTTAAGAACTCCAAAGTTAAGCGTGCTTGACTTGGGACAATTTTGGATGGGTGACCCCTGGAAAGTTTCTCAGGGTGCGTGCGAGTGAAGACAAAACACGTTGAAAAGATCAGTGTTGGTACAGTGGGGACAGTCGTTAAATCTGGGACGTTAAATGTGACACCCGAACCCACGGGAATCACGAATTGGGGAGTAATTTAAAATTTTCGAAACAAAAGAAGGCTAAAAGATAATTTGTTATAAGCTGTATTTCTTATAATTTAAAAGAAATCGAAACACAAGACCACTCAAAGACTAGCAGATACTTATTTGCGCGCCAACTACTGAAATATTTGCGGAAAACAGTTTTCATTGATAATTGCAATTGAGATTTAGAACAGCTGTTATTCTATATAAATTACAACCGTTGCAATTGATTTAATACAGTACTTCTTATTCAAAATAGTAACAACTATGACACGGAAAATGCTGGCCATTGATAAACACAACACCCAGCAGCTGCTATCAGTTTTCACCTCTTGTTCGCTCCTCAGCTGTCATACCTGCACCATTTTAAAAGCTAATGAGCCTAGGGGCTCAGCAAGTAAAACCTGAATGATAACGATTTCATTTAACGCAGGCAGAAATCTAAACACATATAAATGTTTCATAAACATTTCTTTCTTAAATCTTAGAGACAGGGAATAATATCCCAGCTCTTATCATCAATGTCTTTTCTTTAGATTTATGGCATATAAGCTCCTCATGGTCCGTGTTGCACTTTGATCAAAATGACTTCCGATATCAGTTTTAGCATATAGCTCATATGAAATGGCAGTCGACATCTAGACAACTGCTCACCCTTCTCCTTGGTGACCGTCAACTATCTATGCCATAATCTTAAAATAAACTTTGGTTCCATTAACATCCTTTCTTTCTTTAAAATTTCTTAAACATCATCGGGTTCCATCATTTAAAACTCTCGCTTCTCATTTTCAAAACTTTACTGAGTATCGAATTCATTTTAGGAATCATAACATTGAAATGAGACCAGTGGCAAGAGAAACCAGTCGCAAGGAATAGGAACCAGTCGCAAGAGAAACCAGTCGCAAGGAATAGGAACCAGTCATAAGAAAATGGAACAGTGCTTATGAAACAAAACAGATTTCTACTGTTCGCAAACATCGCTAAAAGAAACCAGCTGGAATGAACAGAAACCAGCTGCAAGATCTTTTACTAAGACAACGTATTAAATGAAACGATGTCGTTGAAGTAAGTGACAGATATGATGACGTAAGACTATCTGCTGATATTTTATAACTTAAGGGAACGACGTCGTTAGCGCATCAACCAGCCGTAAGGAAAATGTTAAACAACCAGTCGCAAGAAAAGCGCTAACATCTATAAAACTAGACGCAATGAACAGTATCAGTCGCAAGACTAATACCAGCTGCATTGAATAGTACTTTAGAAACAAATATTGCAACTGCTGAAATTTGACAATAAAATGCATCTGCTGATGAACAGTGCATCTACTGGATTTTAATAACAAACATGCACCTGCTGATGAACAGTGCATCTGCTGAATTTACGAAAACATCGCAGCTGCTGGATTTTAACAAGGAAATGCAACTGCTAGAATAAAACTGGGTATATGTAACATCAAAACAACAACTATGCTATCAGCCGTTGCTTATCAAACCAAACTTCATAATGATTTCGACTAGCAACTATCGATTACACCGTTATCAAATTCTAATATTACAACTATTAAATTGAAGAACATTCATAAACATTCTGGGAATAAACTCGAATTCTCAGCACTTTAAAAACATCATAAACTTTCTGGTAAACATTTGGAAGCATCAAAACATTATTTTCGAACCCATCTTTCCTTCCTTTTCATGTCTAAATCATTTAAAACATGAACTTTAAACATACTGTAACACATACAAGCTAAAAGACTCAGAAACAACAATATATGCTTCAAATGGTGAGTCAAAAATCAGCTTTTACTTTCCTTAAACAAAGCTTTGCGACAGCAACCAACTCCTGCAGAAATCTTCTCTTTGAGTAACGCACGAACTCTTCTGGAAATATTTTGAAGGACACTTTAAGACTTTTCTTTGCAAATGATAAGAATCTTACTTTGAAAACAGGTTTTTATATGAAAGGGATTAGTGGCAAGCTACTTGTGAAATCAAGCATGACACACTTAGAGAATTTAGTAAAATTCCCTTCATATCATTTTTTTTCAAAACAAATCATTTGTCCTCCTTATAATATTTTTCAATCGATTTAAAACCAGCTCGTGCATCACTCTTTGGAGTCATCTGCTGGAACCAGCCACAACGCATCTTATGTTCTGAAATCAACGCATCAGCAAATACATAACATTTAAAATTGCCAATTTGGCCCAAGAGATCAATAAAATGCATAAATGTGGTCCTATGGATTTTGGGGCGTTACAACTCTACCCTCCTTATTAAAATTTCGTCCTCAAAATTTACGTACCAAATAAATGTGGGTAAAGACTTAGCATATCAGCTTCTATTTCCCAAGTTGCTTCTCGCTCCGACTGATTAGACCATTGTATCTTAACCATAGGAATACTACGATTTCTTAATCTTCTAATTTCTCGGAGGAGAATTCTTTCTGGTCGCTCTTCATAGCTTAAATCCGGTGTCAACTGGATTGGTTCATGACTTAATATATGCGAAGGGTTGGGAACATATTTCCTCAAAGCTGATACATGAAAAACATTGTGTACTGCTGCCAGCTGTGGTGGCAGTGCTAATCGATAGGCTAATGTTCCTACTTTCTCCAAAATTTCATATGGTCCAATATACCTTGGGCTCAACTTTCCTTTCTTTCCAAAACGCATAACTCCTTTCATTGGAGCTATCTTCAAAAATACGTGATCACCTATCTCAAAATTCAGTTCCCTTCTTCGATTATCTACATAACTTTTCTGTCGACTTTGAGCAGCTTTCATTCTTTCTCTTATCTTCCTAACAGCTGCTGCTGTTTGTTCCACAATATCTGGTCCCAAACCAGCTCTTTCACCAACTTCATCCCAATGAAGTGGTGTTCTACACTTTCTGCCATAGAGAGCTTCATATGGAGCCATTTGAATCGAAGCTTGGAAACTGTTATTGTAGGCAAACTCACCAGTGACAATTTTGAATCCCAACTTTCTGAAAAATTCACAATAGAAGCTTTGAGCAAGTCTTCTAAAATCTGAATCACCCTTTCTGATTGTCCATCAGTCTGGGGGTGAAACGCAGTACTGAACGTCAACTTTGTACCCATAACTTTATGCAAACTTTTCCAAAAAGCTGATGTAAATTTAGGATCTCTGTCTGATACAATAGAAACTGGAACTCCATGTAGCCTCACTATTTCCTTAACATACAATTTTACGTATCTGCTCACCTCATATTTTGTTTTAACTGGTAAGAAATGAGCAGACTTAGTGAGTCTATCAATTATAACCCAGATGGAGTTATATCCTTGAGCTGTCCTTGGTAATCCAGTCACAAAATCCATCGCTATACATTCCCACTTCCATTCTGGAATAGGCAGTGGTTTCAATAATTCAGCTGGTCGCTGATGTTCAGCTTTTACCAACTGACACGTCAAACATTCAGCTACAAATCTAGCAACATCCCTTTTCATTCCTGGCCACCAATACAACTGCTGGAGGTCCTTGTACATTTTCGTACTTCCTGGATGTACTGAATATGGAGCTGTATGAGCTTCTTTCAAAAGATCAGCTCTTAAATCATCTACTTGAGGTACCCAGATTCTACCCAAATACCTAACAATTCCATCTTCTGAAAAATAGAGACTACTGCCTCTCTCTTTATCTTGTTTAACCCATTTCTTCAATTGTTCATCTTGCAGCTGACCTTCTCGAATTTGGTTTAACAAATTTGATCTTACTGAGAGGTCTGATAAAATCATATTACTACTGCTGCTGGACACTATCTCGAGTCCAAACCTTTCAATATCAGCTGCCAACGGCTTCTGGACAAACAGCTGCGCAAGTCCTACTGATTTCCTGCTTAGAGCATCAGCTACCACGTTTGCTTTTCCTGAATGATAACTGATAGTACAATCGTAATCTTTAACCAGTTCTAACCATCGCCTCTGCCTCATATTCAATTCTTTCTGGGTAAAGAAGTATTTCAAACTTTTGTGATCTGTAAATATCTCACACTTCTCCCCATATAAGTAATGCCTCCATATCTTAAGGGCGAAGACAACAGCTGCCAGTTCTAAGTCATGTGTTCTCGTGATCCTTCAGCTGTCTAGATGCGTATGATATGACTTTACGATCCTGCATCAACACAGCTCCTAATCCCAACTTTGATGCATCGGTATAAATTACAAATTTTCCTTCATCAGTTGGCATCGTCAACACAGGTGCTTCAATCAATGCTTGCTTCAATTTGTCGAAACTGTTTTGACATTCAACTGTCCAGTTATATTTCACCTGCTTTCTAGTTAACATAGTCAGGGGAACAGCAATCTTAGAGAATCCTTGGATAAATCGTCTATAGTATCCAGCTAAACCCAAGAAACTCCTTATCTCTGCAACATTCTTTGGTGCTGGCCAGTCGTGAACAGCTTCTACCTTGGCTGGGTCAACTTCTATTCCATCCTTAGAAATTATATGGCCTAAGAATGATACTTTCTCCATCCAGAAGTCACATTTTCTAAATTTAGCAAACAACTGCTTATCTTTCAAAATCTGGAGAACGATTCTTAAATGTTGGACATGCTCACGTCTGGTATTAGAATACACTAAGATATCATCAATGAATATAACTACAAACTGGTCCAAAAATGGTTGAAAGACCCTATTCATTAAATCCATAAAAGCTGATGGAGCATTCGTAAGTCCAAAGGGCATAACTAGGAATTCATAATGGCCATACCTAGTTCTAAAGGTTGTCTTATAAACATCAGATGCCTTAATTTTCAGTTGATGGTATCCCGACCTCAAGTCGATCTTAGAAAATACTACTGACCCTCTCAATTGGTCGAACAGATCTTCTATCCTGGGTAATGGATACTTATTCTTGATCGTCAATTTGTTCAACTCCCGGTAATCTATACATAACCTCATACTCCCATCCTTCTTCTTAACAAATAAAACAGGGGCTCCCCAGGGGGAAGTACTTGGTCTAATAAACCCTTTTTCCAACAGATCTGTATTTGTTCTTTCAGTTCTTTCATTTCTAATGGAGCTAATCGATAGGGTGGTCTAGATACTGGAGCAGCTCCTGGAATTAGATCAATCGAAAATTCCAACTCTCTGTCTGGTGGTAATCCCTGGATATCTTCTGGAAAAATCTCAGGAAACACGTTTACTATCTCCACGTCTGGCAGTTGGGGTCTATTAGCTGCTACTAAGGATGATATAATTGAAGGGACTTTGTTAACATGTTTGGCCAAAAATTGGAATGACTCTTTTCTTGGTGGGTTAACTACTACTGTTCGTAGTTTAAAGTCAATTACTACCCGATACTTAGTTAGACAATCTATTCCCAAAATCATATCAAATTCTGGCATTGGTAATACAATTAAATCAGCAGTAATCTGATGCCCTTCAAGTTTAAGTTCTAAACTCCTAAACAGTTCGTGTGTTACCAACTTTTCCCCTGATGGTACCGACACACAATAGCCTATCAATATTTGCTCTGGCTGAATGGGCAATTTCTTAACAAACTCAGCAGAAATGAATGAGTGTGTAGCTCCTGAATCTATTAAAGCCAGAGAAGAAAATCCAACTATCGAAATTTCACCTGTGACTACTGTCGAGTCTGGAGGAGCTTGTTCAGCTGTCATGACAAAGGCTTTGCTGGTCACCAGTTGCTTAAGCCTTGGACAATTTTTCAAAATATGTCCGGGCATTCCACATTTATAGCAGACATTTTGTCCAAGTCTGCATTGCCCCAGATGATTCTTATGACACTTGGGACATTCTGTTCTATTATTACCAGCAGGAACAGAGCTAATAGGTTGGATCAATAGAGGCTTTTGCTCTTGAGGCCTCTGCTGGTTCTTGTTCTGCTTCTTGAACGGCCTCTGGTCCTTTTTCTGAAAGGCTTGTCTCTTCTGCTGCCTTTCCTCATCTACATCTTTCCAATCTCTTTCAATTTGCAGAGCTCTATCCACTGCTTCTCTATAAGTTCTTGGCACAGATAACCTGACATTCATTTTGAACATCGGCTTTAATCCTTCTACAAAGTGACTCAAATGTTATTTGAAGGTGGTTTTGATCACGGCTTTTATATTCCCAGAAATCATAAAACCATTTTTTCAACATGTTGGATTCGAATTTTGAGATTTATTGGAGGCTCTTGGATGGTGGAAGATGGATATGATAGATGGGTGTACGATTGTGAGACCCCGGTTCCTCAGCTCTTGGAGCAATTGCCTGAACAAATTTCATTAGACTCTCTGGCCTCGATTACCTTCTTCTATGAGCCAATTCAATGTCTGCAAAATTCAACACCACCTACAGTTAAGACTTGGGGTTGGTCCCGGGTTTGTACAGAAGTTTTGCGGTATTCGATGTTTGGGTGTTTGAAGCCAGTTAGCAGTTTTCATTTTTGTACAGATATCGTTCCGATTGGACAAGTTATGGGGGATGTCAGTGTTAGAGTAGGTGCCCAACTAGCCAACTTGTGGCATGTGGGTTCTTGTTGACTAGTGGATATGATGGCTATCATGAAACACATATAATAGTCACTGTGTATTCTAAACTCGTTCCTAGTCGATTGGGCCGTCAAAATGAGGATAAGGCCGCCCGAGCTTGAGACTAGCATCTGTGATGTGAAGTATCACGTTTCATTGGTAGGGAACATTGTGATGTTCTAAGCATGCAGATGGATAGTGACCTGGTGATCTATCGAACTACCCTCGTTCGGACTTTCCAAGTGGTTACCATTTATCGATTGGATTAAGTCCGAGGTCTTGGTTGTACAGATTAGCCCTTATTATTCGAAACGTCATTGAGACTCTACATGATAGATGTCTCACTTTGACCCGTTTATCGACTCAGTTGGGGTCATTAGGTGGCGGGATTGGGTGATGTCCCGATGCATGTAGGAGTCGATGCTTCATTGTCGAGGATTCACCGCTCGCCTTTGTGCATGGATATCCTATGCTATCTGAGAAGATAATAGTATGATAAATCTCTGGCCAGAGTACTAGATGTGTTTTAGGTAAATGGATTTACCTAGTACACGCGATGTCACTATTTGATCTCCGAGATGTATGCATGGTTATTGGATCTCTAGCGACTCTCGATTTACCAATGGTCGTTGATCTGATCGTGATATATGTGTTGAAAGGACCGTACTGTACGCTAACCATGACCGACTGGTTCTTGCAGGCACTATCAGTGATACCTAGGGGATCGTGGGGCGATGTTGCTAGACGCTTTACCTGTTAGAGTAGATGCCAAACTAGCCAACTTGTGGCGTGTGGGTTTTATATACTCTTGTATATGAAAATCTTTATTTATGATATACGCATTTCTTTATGGAATTCTTTATTTTCATTATGTTATAATGTTAACAATTGTGTTGGATAAAGACCTAGAATGCACCATAGTGTATGTTAGATGTGATAGTGGATATGATGGCTATCATGAAACACATCTAATAGTCACTGTGCATTCTGAATTCGTTCCTAGTCGATTGGCCGTCAAAATGATGATAAGGCCGCCCGAGCTTGAGACTAGCATCTGCGATGTGAAGTACCATGTTTCATTGGTAGGGAACATTGTGATGTTCTGAGCATGCAGATGGATAGTGACCTGGTAATCTATCGAACTACCCTCGTTCGGACTTTCCAAGTGGTTACCATTTGTCGAGTGGATAAGTCCGAGGTCTTGGTTGTACTGATTAGTCCTCACTACTCGAAACTTCATTGAGACTCTACATGATAGGCGCCTCACTTTGACCCGTTTGCTGACTCACTTGGGGTCGTTAGGCGGCGGGATTGGGTGAGGTCCCGATGCATGTCGGAGTCGATGTTTCGTTGTCGAGGATTCACTGCTCGCTTTCATGCGTGGATACCCTATGCTATATAAGGGGATAATAGTGTGATAAATCTCTGGCCAGAGTACTGGATGTGTTTTAGGTAAATGGATTTGCCTAGTAACACTCGTGATGTCACTATTCGATCTCCAAGATGTATGCATAGTTGTCTGATCTCTAGCGACTCTCGATTTACCAATGGTCGTTGATCTGATCGGGATATATGTGTTGAAAGGACCGTACTGTACGTTTACCACGACCAACTGGTTCTTTCAGGCACTATCAGTGATACCTAGGGGATCATGGGGCGATGTTACTAGGCGCTTTACCATGATCCGATGGGCAAGTCCGAAATTGTGATTTCGGAGTCACAATGGTTGTGGGCCCATGGCTAGCTGTATCCCTGAACCATGAGGGTCACACAAGCACTGGATTCATGATTCCCGCACGGAAACTGAGCTCAATGTGTTTAGCATAGGAGGAGGATTTTAGGGAGTGCGACTTCCTAAAAGTCAACAGGGGTCAAATTGCGATTTCCCATAGTTAAGGGGCTAAACTGTAATTATGAGGGTCACACAAGCACTGGATTCATGATTCCCGCACGGAAACTGAGCTCAATGTGTTTAGCATAGGAGGAGGATTTTAGGGAGTGCGACTTCCTAAAAGTCAACAGGGGTCAAATTGCGATTTCCCATAGTTAAGGGGCTAAACTGTAATTTTGGACTAAGTGGTCTGAAAAATTGTTTTTCGCATCATAATATTCAGTTTTGGAAACTGAGTCGATCCGTCCGATATGATCGTCGATCGAAGTTATGATTAAATCGTAGTGATTTAATTGAACCGGATGTGACCTGGGCCTGACCCAAGTCCAATGGGCCGGCACAAGCCCATTACAAGTCTATTAATTATAGACTTAGGGTTTTAATATCACTACATAACATCACAACCCTAGACCTAATTTGGCCGCCCCCCCTCTCTTACTCTAGCCACGCCGCCGTCGGCCACCTTGAGCGCCGCCACCGGCCGCCGCCGTCCGCCGCCTCTTGCCGTGATCGGACTTGTTCCGATCAGCTTTTCGAGGAGTTTCTGTCCGTGCCAAATTCGTCAGTCCTTCTAGTGCAGGCTGACGAAGGAATCATATTTCCGGTCGTGGACCTGATTAGACGATCTACCGTCGCCTACCTTTTGAAGTGCCCATTTCCTTGTGAAACTGGTCGGAGCCAGGCGCCTAGACGCCAGCAAGGTAACAATCGATAAACGCCCTATGAATGGTTTATTGATTATTTGTAATGTATTGAACGTATCTCGGGGCAATTTTTAACTTCCGCTGCGCCCCCGGGAAACGGGATCCGGATCCGCCATTGTCGCCAACAGTGGTATCAGAGCTCGGCTCGGATCCTTCAATACATATACTGCCTGAATTGCATAGATCTTGAGTTTTAAAATCAAAACGAAAAAAAAAATTTTTTGCGGCCTGCCTGCCCCCGCCGCGCGCTCTGGCCGCGCATGGTGGCTGGCCGTGGCCAGCAGCCACGCGCAAATCGTTGCGTGGTGGTGCGCAATATGTGCGCCATGCTTGGCGCACGGTGTTGCAGGAGATGCCGCACTTGGCGCGGCGGGGGGCGGCCATGTGCCGCCCGCTATGTGCAACTTGTTGCGCCACGGCCAGGCGCAACGCCTGCCATCCTGCCGCGCTTGGCACGGCCAGTGTGCGACCGTGTGCCGCACGCTGTGAGGGCAGCCCGTGAAGTTTTCGGGCCAATATTCGATATTGGGCCGATTCTGGTGGGACCAAAATTGATTTTGAAATTTTTGAGATTTTGGGCCTAAAATTGGTTTAAGCCCAATATGATGCAATTAAAATTACAAAATGTGATTTTAGTTATGAAATATGATTTTATAATTAAAATATGATTTTGTTGATTAAAATTTGATTTTATCGACAAAATGCGATTTTATTTATAAAATGCGATTTTGTAATTAAAATATGATTTTGTAGGAAATCATCAAATATGATTTGATTATTTAATTCATGTCGATTAATTAGATTGATTGCATGTTTGGGATGATCGAGAGCCGTGCCCGATGTGTTAGGTGTATGCTTTAGGTTTTGCGATTTTGGTTTATATATATTGTTGATATCATTTAAAATGGGTCTGTTTGTGACCCGTACCCACCCCTACAAATTGTATCCCATATGTGTCATGGCAATTTAAATGTAAATTACTAGATTTAGTGGGAGGACATTTGAAGACGGTGGACATGACGATCAAAGATATGGAAGATCGAAGATCTGTAAAACCGTAAGCAATTGTAATAGGATTGCATTGCATATTGAATTTCACCTAGGACTGGACCCAGGTCCGTGATTGGCAACCACGGACCGCATAACTCTCGCGATCGATCATCCCAAAGTTTATTTATATATTCGATATATGTTGAATCCGCATGTTTTAAATTATGATTTAAAATATTGTTGAGACCAAATTTTCAAAAATAAAATCCCTCGTTTTAAATACGATTTAAAACTGATATCAAGATTAAAATGTTCATTCGAAAACTGAGGGAATTTAAATCTGTTTAAATCATCCGTACCTTCCATCAACAATGGGTGTACGCCGATGCTACCCGCATACATGGCCCGGCTCATATTATTGAGGGGGTTATGTATGCCGGAAAGCCGTACACGTCATTGACACTCGTTGTGAGTCGTTTGGAACTCCCTTTAACGTTGGCTCATATTATTGGGGACGTTAAGGGGACCGTCCTTCACGACTCAACATTGATGGGTCATCTTGACACGTGATAGTAATCGGCGTCATATTATTGGGCCCTAACTGGACGTGAGGTAAATACATGGAGGTTGCACCGGTTGCAATTGGACTCTACCTTTTGAGGGTCATGGTTGGCTGATATTATTCGGGACCATGATCGCTTGATTGGGCTCCATGTACCCACTAAGTAAACTTGCTTTCCCGATTTCATAAGAGGGTGGTGAAATCTTTAAAATAGTGGGAGGGTAATTCATAAAACTAAATGACCCTGTTTTATGTATTGGCGTTTTCATATATAGTTAGTAATGCATGTCTGTTTTTCTTTTCAGTATAAACTACTTTATAATGTCTTGGATAAAAAACCCACTCGCTGCTATACTGGATAGCAACAAGTTCACCGGTCTGAACTACCAAGACTGGCTTCGAAACCTCAAAATTGTGTTGGCTTCGGAGAAACTTCTCTATACGATATAGAAGAGCCCTCCGAAGGAAGCCCCTGCCGATATCAGTCCTGAGGAGCTTATTAAGCTTAAACAATGGTGGGACGACGAGCTTAAGACTCAATGCTATGTGATGGTATCGATGTCCAACGAAATGCAACGGCGCTTTGAGAAGACGAAGTATGCTGCTGACATACTCTTTCATCTCAAGGAACTGTATGGGGAGAACTCTCGACATGAGAGGTTCACCACTGTCAAGGAGCTTATGACGAGCCGCATGCACGATGGGACTTCGGTCCACGAGCATGGGGTTCGTATGATTGGGCTCGTTGAAAAGGCTGGCGGGCCTTGATATCACACTTTCACATGAGCTATCTGTGGATGTGCTTCTCCTCTCACTACCCGCTGCATTCGACCCCTTTGTGGTAAACTTCAACATGAACAAGCTGGCAGCCACCCTCGAAGAGGTGGTTAACATGCTGGTCGTGTTCGAGGGGACCATAAAGAAGGACAAGCCCGTCCTCCTTATGGGCTCTTCTTCCTCTGCGAAGAAGGGGCCCAAACGCAAGGGTAAGAAGCGTTCTGCCCCTGCGAAGGAGGAAAAGCCCACTAAGAAGCCCAAGGAAAAGGATTCCAAGCCAAACAAGTCCGAGGATGTTTGCCACCACTGCCACAAGCCTGGGCATTGGAGGAGGAACTGCGAGGAGTACCTCGAGCAGTTACGAACTGCAAAAGGTATGTTTTATATCGAAATAAATATGTCTCTTAATTAGACTTCTTGGGTACTTGATACCGGATGTGGATCTCATATCTGCAATGATTTGCAGGTGATGACAAGAAGCCGACGTCTTAGAGAGGGTGAGACCCACTTGAGGCTGGGCAATGGAGCAAGAGTTGCTGCAGTAGCTATAGGAGATGTTTATTTATTTCTATCTTCAGATTTTAAGTTGTTATTGCGAAACGTTTTATTTGTTCCCGAATTAATTAAGAACATCATTTCTGTTTCTATGCTTGATAGTGATGGATATTCTTGTGTTTTTGCTCATTAGATTTGCAATATATACAAGAATGAATGTTTAATTGGAATTGGGGAATGCGAAAACGATTTGTACACCTTAAAATTGAAACAAGTTCCAAACCGCGATGTCGAAACACATACAACAACAACTAAAAGGAAAAGCGATAAGTTGAACCCAGCACAACTTTGGCACGCTAGGCTAGGTCATATTTCCCTAAGTAGGATGAACAAGTTAGTTAGGAGTGACATGTTTGATTTCTCAGACATTAACTCCCTACCGACTTGTGAATCTTGTCTCAAGGGAAAGATGACTAAACAACCCTTCAAGGGCAAGCCTGAACGTGCTCAAGGCCTATTGGATTTGATCCATACTGATGTGTTTGGTCCACTTAGCATTGGTACTAAGTACGGTCACACAT
Source organism: Dorcoceras hygrometricum (assembly GCA_001598015.1). Lineage (NCBI taxonomy): Eukaryota > Viridiplantae > Streptophyta > Magnoliopsida > Lamiales > Gesneriaceae > Dorcoceras > Dorcoceras hygrometricum. The sequence goes on from KV006675.1 coordinate 214,519, forward strand.
ACTTCATCACCTTTACCGATGATTACTCTAGGTATGGGTACTTGTACTTAATGAAGCACAAGTCTGAATCCTTTGAAAGTTTCAAAGAATTCAAGGCTGAAGTAGAAAATCAGTTAGGGAAAAGTATTAAAGCGCTTCGATCCGATCGAGGTGGTGAATACTTGAGTGCTGAATTCCAAGAATATCTTAAAAAGAATGGGATTCTCTCAAAGTGGACCCCTCCGGCCACACCACAGCTCAATGGTGTAGCGGAGCGTCGTAATCGAACCTTGATGGACATGGTTCGATCTATGATGAGCTTCACTGAGCTTCCTACCTCGTTTTGGGGCTATGCGCTCGAAACGGCGGTAATGTTGTTGAACAATGTCCACACCAAGGCAGTGGATAAGACTCCATATGAGATATGGATGGGCAAACCACCCAAATACTCATACATGAGAATTTGGGGATGTCCTGCTTACGTGAAGCAGATAGTGGGAGATAAGCTGGATACTAGATCCATCTTATGCTACTTCGTTGGATATCCAAAGAATTCTATTGGATACTACTTCTACGATCCAAATGAAACAAAAGTGTTTGTTTCAAGGAATGCCACCTTTATGGAAAGGGAATTTCTACTTGATAGAAAGGGAAAATAGTGGAACTTGAAGAGGTTCGAGAACCAACTGAAGTACCAAGTGAATCTCCTGCGCCTCCAGAGCCAGTACCAGAAATGGTCGCACCTAGGAGATCCGAAAGGGTTCCTAGGGCTCCTGAAAGATATGGTTTCCTCCTTGAAGATGATCAAAATGGTCAAGTTGTTGGATGTGATCCAAGGACTTTCAAGGAGGCAATTTCCGATGCTGATTCTAATTTATGGCTTGAAGCAATGCAGTCTGAGATTGACTCAATGCATGCGAACCAAGTTTGGACTCT
>KV006675.1:243119-254495 GCA_001598015.1 Dorcoceras hygrometricum
TTCTGAGCATGCAGATAGATAGTGACCTGGTGATCTATCGAACTACCCTCGTTCGTACTTTCCAAGTGGTTACCATTTGTCGAGTGGATAAGTCTGAGGTCTTGGTTGTACTGATTAGTCCTCACGACTCGAAATGTCATTGAGACTCTACATGATAGGCGTCTCACTTTGACCCGTTTGCCGACTCACTTGGGGTCATCAGGCGGCGAGATTGGTGAGACCCCGATGCATGTAGGAGTTGATGCATCGTTGTCGAGGATTCACCGCTCGCAGACATGCGTGGATATCCTATGCTATCTGAGGGGATAATAGTGTATAAATCTCTGGCCAGAGTACTAGAAGTGTTTTAGGTAAATGGGTTTACCTAGTTACACTCTCGATGTCACTATTCGATCTTCAAGATGTATGCATAGCTATCGGATCTCTAACGACTCTCGATTTACCAATGGTCGTTGATCTGATCGGGATATATGGATTGAAAGGACCATACTGTACGCTAACCACGACCAACTGGTTCTTGCAGGCACTATCAGTGATACCTAGGGGGTCATGGGGCGATGTTGCTAGACGCTTTACCATGATCCGTTGGGCAAGTCCGAAATTGTGATTTCGGAGCCGCAATGGTTGCGGGCCGACGGCTAGCTGTATCCCTGAACCATTGAGGGTCACACAAGTACTGGATTCAAGATTCCCGCACGGAAACTGAGCTCAATGTGTTGAGCATAGGAAGAGGATTTTGGGAAGTGCGACTTCCTAAAAGTCAACAGGGGTCAAATCGTGATTTCCCGCTGTTGAGGGGCAAAACGGTCATTTTGGACTAGGTATCTGAAAAATCGTTTTTCGCATCATAATATTCAGTTTTGGAAACTGAGTCGATCGGTCCGATCTGATCGACGATCGGAGTTATGATGAAATCGTGGTGATTTAAATGAACCGAAAGTTCATATGGACCTGGGTATGACCCAAGTCCAATGGGCCGGTTCAAGCCCATCAACCAACTTAATTTAATTAAGATGGTTAGGGCTTAATCACACACAAGAATCATAACAAAACCCTAGCCTCCAACTCTAAGGTTTCGGCCGCCCCTCCTCTCCCAAAGCCGCCGCCGCCGGCCACCACCATCGCCGCCGCCGCCGCCGCCCCTCGCCGGAATTTGTTCCGGCCAACTTTTCGAGGAGTTTCTGTCCGTGCTGATCTCGTCAGGACTTCTAGTGCAGGCTGACGAAGGAACCTTGCTTCCGGTCGTGGACTTGATTAGACGTAATCTACCGCCGCCTACCGTGAAGAGCCAGTCTCCCTGTGATTCTGGTTGGAGCCAGGCGCCTGTCGCCAGCAAGGTAACACCCCGAGAAACACCCTATGAATGGTTTATAGTGTTTTTTTCATTGTATTGAATGTTTCCCGGCGTTTATTTTAATCTTCCGCTGCGCCGTCGGGAGACGGGATCCGGATCCGCCACAGTTTTCCAACAGTGGTATCAGAGCAAAGGCTCGGATCCTTCAATACAATTGTTGCCATAATTGTATCTAATCTCCATGTTTCAGATTGAGATCGAAAAAAAAAGGAAATTTTTGGATCGGCCACCGGCCGCCGCCGTGTGCGGCGGCCCCTCCCCACCACGCGCATGTGCGCGTGCGGGACTTGCGCGCTGGCCGCGCATGGCCGCGCTTGGAGGCCGTTGTTGCGCGCAATTGTTGCGCTACTGGTGATGCTGATTTGCGTGCTGGCTGCGCAACGGAGGGTGAGAGGTTGGCGCGTCCGTGCGCTTCAGGTGGCCGGCCAGGAGAGAAACGTTGCGCCACTGGTTGGCGCAACCAGCGCCATGCGCCGCACACGATGCGGCAAGCGTGCGGCCAAGCGCCGCACGCAACATGGTGGCGGCGGCGGCCGCCGTGCGGCCGCCGTCCGGCGACGATCTCTGGCAGATTGTTGCGACGGCTGAATTTTACTTCTAGTTTAGTTCGGGCCTGTCCCGGGCAGCCCATGAAGTTTTCGGGCCGATATTCGATATCGGGCCGATTTTGGTCAATTTTGAAATTTTGAGATTTTGGGCCCAAAATTGTTTTGGGCCCAATATGATGCAATTAAAATTGCGAAATACGATTTTGATTGTAAAATATGATTTTATAATTAAATATGATTTTGTTGATTAAAATTTGATTTTATCAACAAAATGCGATTTTATTATAAAATGCGATTTTATGATTAAAATATGATTTTGCGATAAATAATTTGATTATTTAATTTATGCATATTAATTAGATTGATTGCATGATTGGGATGATCGAGAGCCATGCCCCAATGTGTTAGGTGTATGCTTTAGGTTTTTATGATTTCGGTTGTAATATTGTTGATTATCATTTTATAAAAGTGAGTCTGTTTGTGGCCCGTTTCCACCCCTTAAAATGTATCCCTTATGTGTCATGGAAATTTATTGTAAATTACTAGACTTAGTGGGAGGACTTTTGAAGATGGTGGGCCTGATGACGATCAAAGATATTGAAGACCGAAGATCTGTAAAACCGGAAACAAATGTAATAGTATTGCATTGCATATTGCATTTCACCTAGGATTGGACCCAGGTTTGTGATTGGCAACCACGGACCGCATAGCTCTCACGATCGATCATCCCAATGTTTATATATGTGATATATAGTTAGTTGAATCCGCATGTTTTAAATATGATTTAAAATATATTGCATGAGACCAAACTTTTCGAAAATAAAATCCCTCGTTTTAAATACGATTTAAAACTAATATCAAGATAAATGTTTATTCGATAAACCAAAGGGGATTTAAATTTGTTTAAATTTCCCTACCTTCCATCAACAATGGGTGTACGCCGATGCTACCCGTATACATGGCCCGGCTCATATTATTGAGGGGGTCATGTATGCCGGAAAGCTGTCCACGCCATTGACACTCGTTGTGAGTTCGGTTGGAACTCCCTTTAACGTTGGCTCATATTATTGGGGGCGTTAAGGGGACCGTCCTTCACGACTCAACATTGATGGGTCATCTTGACACGTGATAGTAAACGACATCATATTATTGGGCCCTTACTGGACGTGAGGTGAATACATGGAGGTTGCACCGGTTGAAATTGGAAACTACCTTTTGGGGGTCATGGTTGGCTGATATTATTCGGGACCATGATCGCTTGATTGGGCTCCGTGTACCCACTAAGGAAACTTGATTTCTCGATTTCATTAGAGGGTGGTGAAATCATTAAAATAGTGGGAGGGTAATTCATAGAACTAAACGACATTGTTTTATGTCTTAGCGATTATTTTATATAGTTAGTGATGATTGTCTGTTTTCTTTTCAGTATTACTGCTTATATAATGTCTTCGATCAAAAACCCACTCGCTGCTATACTGGATAGCAACAAGTTCACCGGTCTGAACTACCAAGACTGGCTTCGAAACCTCAACAATGTGTTGGCTTCGGAGAAACTTCTTTATACGATAGAGAAGAGCCCTCCGAAGGAAGCCCCTGCTAATATCAGCCCTGAGGAGATGGTGACGCTTCAGCAATGGTGGGTCGACGAGCTTAAGACTCGATGTTATGTGATGGCATCGATGTCTAACGAAATGCAACAGCGCTTTGAGAAGACAAAGTATGCTGCTGACATACTTTTTCATCTCAAAGAACTGTATGGGGAGACTCTCGACATGAGAGGTTCACGGCTATCAAGGAGCTTATGATGAGCCGCATGCACGATGGGACTTCGGTCCGCGAGCATGGGGTTCGTATGATTGGGCTCGTTGAAAAGCTGTCGGGCCTTGATATCACACTTCCACACGAGCTGTCTATGGATGTGCTTCTCCTCTCACTGCCTGCTGCATTCGACCCCTTTGTGGTCAACTTCAACATGAACAAGCTGGCAGCCACCCTTGAAGAGGTGGTTAACATGCTTGTCGTGTTCGAAGGAACCATAAAGAAGGACAAGCCCGTCCTCCTTATGGGCTCTTCTTCCTCTGCGAATAAGGGGCCCAGACGCAAGGGTAAGAAGCGTTCTGCCCCTGCGAAGGAGGAAAAGCCCACTAAGAAGCCAAAGGCAAAGGCTTCCAAGCCGAACAAGTCTGAGGATGTTTGCCACCACTGCCACAAGCCTGGGCATTGGAGGAGGAACTGCAAGGAGTACCTCGAGCAGTTGCGAACTGCGAAAGGTATGTTCTATATCGAAATAAATATGTCTCTTAATTCGACTTTTTGGGTACTTGATACCGGATGTGGATCTCATATCTGCAATGATTTGCAGGTGATGACAAGAAGCCGACGTCTTAGAGAGGGTGAGACCCACTTGAGGCTTGGCAATGGAGCAAGAGTTGCTGCAGTAGCTATAGGAGATGTTTATTTATTTCTGTCTTCCGATTTTAAGTTGTTATTGAGAAACGTTTTGTTTGTTCCCGAATTAATTAAGAACATCATTTCTATTTCTATGCTTGATAGTGATGGATATTCTTGTATGTTTGCTAATTCGATTTGCAATATTTACAAGAATGAATGTTTAATTGGAATTAGGGAACGAGAAAATGATTTATACACCTTAAAATTAAAAGACGTTCCAACTCGCGATGTCGAAGCACACACAACAACAATTAAAAGGAAACACGATAGCTTGAACCCAACACAACTTTGGCACGCTAGGCTAGGTCATATTTCTCTAAGAATAATGAACAAGTTAGTTAGGAGTGACATGTTTGATTTGTCAGACATTAACTCCCTACCGACTTGTGAGTCTTGTCTCAAGGGAAAGATGACTAAACAACCCTTCAAGGGCAAGCCTGAACGTGCTCAAGGCCCATTGGATTTGATCCATACTGATGTGTGTGGCCCACTTAGCATTGGTACTAAGTACGGTCACACATACTTTATCACCTTTACCGATGATTACTCTAGGTATGGGTACTTGTACTTAATGAAGCACAAGTCTGAATCCTTTGAAAGGTTCAAAGAATTCAAGGCTGAAGTAGAAAAATCAATTAGGCAAAAGTATTAAAGAACTTCGATCCGATCGAGGTGGTGAATACTTGAGTGCTGAGTTTCAAGACTATCTGAAAGAGAATGGGATTCTCGCACAGTGGACCCCTCCGGCCATGCCACAGCTCAATCGTGTAGCAGAGCGTCGTAATCGGACCTTGTTGGACATGGTTCGATCTATGATGAGCTTCACTGAACTTCCTACCTCGTTTTGGGGCTATGCGCTCGAAACGACGGTAATGTTGTTGAACAATGTCCACTCTAAGGCAGTGGATAAGACTCCATATGAGATATGAATGGGCAAACCACCCAAGTACTCATTCATGAGGATTTGGGGATGTCCTGCTTACGTGAAGCAGATAGTGGGAGATAAGCTAGATACGAGATCCATCTTATGCTACTTCATTGGATATCCAAAGAATTCCATTGGATACTACTTCTACTATCCAAGTGAAACAAAAGTGTTTGTTTCTAGAAATGCCACCTTTATGGAAAGGGAATTTCTACTTGATAGAAAGGGCAAAATAGTAGAACTCGAAGAGGTTCGAGATCCAATCGAAGTACCAGGTGAGTCTCCCGCACCTCCAGAGCCGGTACCAGAAATGGTCGCACCTAGGAGTTCCGAAAGGGTTCCTAGGGCTCCTGAGAGATATGATTTTCTCCTTGAAGATGATCAAGGTGATCAAGTTGTTTGATCTGATCCAAGAACTTTCAAGGAGGCAATTTCCGATACTGATTCTAATTTGTGGCTTGAAGCAATGCAGTCTGAGTTTGACTCAATGCATGCGAACCAAGTTTGGACTCTTGTTAACCCTACCGAAGGAATTGTTCCTATTGGGTGTAAATGGGTATACAAGAGAAAACTTGGGCCTGATGGTAAGGTAATGACCTACAAGGCACGACTGGTCGCGAAAGGTTACACTCAAAGGCAAGGTGTTGACTATGATGAAACCTTCTCGCCAGTCGCGATGTTCAAGTCAATTAGAATATTATTAGCCATAGCTGCATGGTACGACTATGAGATATGGCAGATGGATGTGAAAACTGTGTTCCTTAATGGAAACATTAAGGAAGAGATCTATATGACGCAGCCTGAGGGTTTCACATCTGTGGGAAGTGAGCATAAGGTATGCAAACTTCAGAGATCGATCTACGGTCTCAAACAAGCATCGAGGAGTTGGAACCTGAGATTCGATGAAACAATTAAGGAATTTGGTTTCATCAATAATCCCGAGGAGCCATGTGTATATAAGAAGGTAGTTAAAGCACTGTGACATTCCTCGTACTTTATGTTGATGACATTCTACTCATTGGGAAAGATGTAGGAATGCTGCAGTCAACTAAAGTATGGTTATCTAGTAGATTCTCGATGAAGGACATGGGTGAAGCATCCTATATTTTTGGAATACAGATCTATCGGGATAGATCTAAACGGATGCTCGGACTCACCCAAGCCACCTACATCGATACCATACTTAAGAGGTTCTCTATGGAAGAGTCCAAGAGAGGACACCTACCTATGTGCCACGGGGTCACTCTATATAAGTCTATGTGTCCGAAGACTGATGAGGAGATAGAGAGTATGACACGTGTGCCATATGCCTCGGCAATAGGTAGCATTATGTATGGCATGATCTCGACTAGACCGGATGTCGCATATGCTCTGAGTGTCACGAGCCGCTACCAGGCCAACCCGCCAATTACATTGGAAGGCTGTGAAGGATATTCTTAAGTACTTACGAAGGACTAAGAATATATTCATGGTCTATGGGGGTGGTGAACTGAAACTGGAAGGCTACACTGATTCTAGCTTCCAGTGTGACGTGGATGATTCGAAGTCAACCTCTGGATTTGTATTCATGCTCAATGGTGGTGTTGTCTCTTGCAAGAGTTCCAAGCAAGACACCATCGCGGATTAAACCACTGAGGCTGAGTACATCGCAGCATCAGCTGCTGCTAAGGAGGCGGTTTGGATAAGGAATTTCGTCCAAGAGTTGGGCGTCATTCCTAATGGAGTTGGTCCAGTCCCGGTGTACTGCGACAACACGGGTGCTCGTTGCGCAAGCAAAGGATCCTAGGTCTCACCAAAGATCCAAATATATACTGAGGAAATACCACATAATCCGGGATATTGTGGCTAGAGGTGACATAGCAGTTGAGAGAGTCGCCTCTGCGGACAACATTGCTGATCCACTTACGAAGCCCTTGCCAGGACCATTGTTTGAAAAACATCGCGAAACAATGGGACTGCGTCTGATGAGTAGTTGTCTTTAGGGCAAGTGGGAGATTGTTAGAGTAGATGCCCAACTAGCCAACTTGTGGCATGTGGGTTTATAGAATCTTGTATATGACAGTCTTTATATATGATATTCGCATTTGTTTATGGTATTCTTTATCTTCATTATGTTTATATAATGTTAACAATTGTGTTGGATAAAGACCTAGAATGCACCATAGTGATGTTAGATGTGATAGTGGGTATGACGGCTATCATGAAACACTCTAATAATCACTGTGTATTCTGAATTAGTTCCTAGTCGATTGGACCGTCAAAATGAGGATAAGGCCGCCCGAGCTTGAGACTAGTATCTGCGATGCGAAGTACTATGTTTCATTGGTAGGGAACATTGTGATGTTCTGAGCATGCAGATAGATAGTGACCTGGTGATCTATCGAAATACCCTCGTTCGAACTTTCCAAGTGGTTACCATTTGTCGAGTGGACAAGTCCGAGGTCTTGGTTGTACTGATTAGTCCTCACGACTCGAAACGTCATTGAGACTCTACATGATAGGCGTCTCACTTTGACCCGTTTGCCGACTCACTTGGGTCATTAGGCGGCGGGATTGGATGAGGTTCCGATGCATGTAGGAGTCGATGCTTCGTTGTCGAGGATTCACCGCTCGCTTACATGCGTGGATATCCTATGCTATCTGAGGGGATAATAGTGTATAAATCTCTGGCCAGAGTACTAGAAGTGTTTTAGGTAAATGGATTTACCTAGTTACACTCGCGATGTCACTATTCGATCTCCAAGATGTATGCATAGCTATCGGATCTCTAACGACTCTCGATTTACCAATGATCGTTGATCTGATCGGGATATATGGATTGAAAGGACCGTACTGTACGTTAACCACGATCAACTGGTTCTTGCAGGCACTATCAGTGATACCTATGGGGTCATGGGGCGATGTTGCTAGACGCTTTACCATGATCCGTTGGGCAAGTCCGAAATTGTGATTTCGGAGCCGCAATGGTTGCGGGCCCACGGCTAGCTGTATCCCTGAACCATTGAGGGTCACACAAGTACTGGATTCAAGATTCCCACATGGAAACTAAGCTCAATGTGTTGAGCATAGGAAGAGGATTTTGGGAAGTGCGACTTCCTAAAAGTCAACAGGGGTCAAATCGTGATTTCCCGCTGTTGAGGGGCAAAACGGTCATTTTGGACTAGGTATCTGAAAAATCGTTTTTCGCATCATAATATTCAGTTTTGGAAACTGAGTCGATCGGAGTTATGATGAAACCGTGGTGATTTAAATGAACCAAATGTTCATATGGACCTGGGTATGACCCAAGTCCAATGGGCCGGTTCAAGCCCATCTACCAACTTAATTTAATTAAGATGGTTAGGGCTTAATCACACACAAGAATCATAACAAAACCCTAGCATCCAACTCTAAGGTTTCGGCCGCCCCTCCTCTCCCAAAGCCGCCGGCGGCGGCCACCACCATCGTCGCCGCCGCCGCCCCTTGCCGGAATTCGTTTCGGCCAACTTTTCGAGGAGTTTCCGTCCGTGCTGATCTCGTCAGGCCTTCTAGTGCAGGCTGACGAAGGAACCTTGCTTCCGGTCGTGGACTTTATTAGACGTAATCTACCGCCGTCTACCGTGAAGAGCCAGTCTCCCTGTGATTCTGGTTGGAGCCAGGAGCCTGTCGCCAGCAAGGTAACACCCCGAGAAACGCCCTATGAATGGTTTATAGTGCTGTTTTTCATTGTATTGAATGTTTCCCGGTGTTTATTTTAATCTTCCGCTGTGCCGTCGGGAGACGGGATCCGGATCCGCCACAGTTTTCCAACAGATACGCGGTGCTCATAGCCAATCTTGTACCCAAAGCTGTTTGCAAACTATTCCAAAACCTGGAAGTAAACCTCGGATCTCGGTCGGAAACGATCGAAACGGGCACACAATGCAGTCTAACAACAAAATCAACGTACAGTTTTGCCATCTTCTTCAACGAGAAGGTCATTCCATAGGGAATAAAATGCACAGACTTCGACAGACGGTCTATAATCACCCAAATAGCATCGCATCCTCTGCTGGAACGAGGCAGATGCGTCACGAAATCCATAGCTATGTGCTCCCAATTCCATTGGGTCACCTCCAAACTCTGCAACAGACCACCAGGTCTCATCCTTTCGGCCTTAACCATCTGACAGTTCAAACAACGAGCAACAAAACCAGCAACGTCGCTCTTTGGTCCAGCCCACCAAAAGTGCGGCTTCAACGCATGATACATCTTCCGTGCACCAGGATGAACACTATGTCTGCTACAGTGCGCTTCCCGAAGGATCTCCTCCTTCAAATCAATCAAATTGGGCACAACCAACCTGCCCCGGAAACGCAAACAACCATCGGGAGAGACAGAATAATCCTCACGTTCGCCAGCCCTGACCTTAAAATTCAACTCGTGGATAGACGGATCGGTCCTTTGAGCTGCTCGAATGGTGGAAACAATCTGTGGCTCCACTTGGAAAGAAGAAACCACCACACAATCCTCAGCCGGGTAAAATCTCCAACCCATAGTGTTAAGATGCTCCTGATCCTTAGAGATGTACAACGACGCAAGCATCTCACTAGCCTTCCTGCTCAAAGCATCGGCCACTACGTTCGACTTCCCAGGCTGGTACTTAATCTCACAATCAAAGTCCTTAAGCAGCTCCATCCACCGTCGGTGTCTCATATTCAGGTCAGGCTGCGAAAACAGATACTGCAAACTTTTGTGGTCGGAGTACACCACAAAATGATCGCCATACAGGTAGTGACGCCAGATCTTCAACGCAAAGACCACCGCCACTAACTCCAAATCATGGACGGGGTAACGAGTCTCATGCGGTTTCAACTGCCGCGAGGCATACGCAATGACTCGACCATTTTGCATCAACACACAACCCAATCCATTGAACGAAGCGTCAGAACAAACAACAAAACCACCTGAACCGGACGACAGAGCCAACACAGGCGCAGTAGTCAACTTTTCCTTGAGAAATTGAAAAGAATTCTCGCACTGCTCAGTCCAAACAAAGCGCTTGTCCTTCTGAGTTAATTGAGTCATCGGCTTTTCTATACTTGAGAATCCCTCAATGAAGCGACGATAATAGCCCACCATACCCAAGAAACTGCGAATCTCGGAAACAATCCTGGAACGCTCCCAGTTCAGAACAGCATCAACCTTACTAGGATCCACCAAAATCCCCTCGGCTGAAATCACATGCCCCAAGAATACGACGCGATCCAACAAGAACTCACACTTGAAAACTTTGCATACAACTGCTGGTCTCTCAGCGTCTGAAGGACAATACGCAAATGCTCCTTGTGCTCCAAAGGAGTCTTCGAATAGACTAAGATGTCGTCGATGAACACGATCACAAACTGATCGATAAACTCGTGGAAAACTCGGTTCATCAAATCCATAAATACTGCAGGCGCGTTGGTCAAACCAAACGGCATCACCAAAAACTCAAAATGTCCGTACCTCGTACGAAACGTAGTCTTCGCGACATCCTGATCTCTTGGTCTCAGCTGATGGTATCCGGAACGAAGATCAATCTTTGAATACATCGCAGAACCCTGCAACTGATCAAACAGATCATTGATTCTCGGCAACGGGTACTTGTTCTTGACAGTGGCTTTATTCAACTGGCGAAAATCAATGCACATCCGCATTGAGCCATCCTTCTTCTTCACAAACAGTATGGGCGCTCCCCACGGTGACATATTAGGACGAATAAAACCTTTCTCCATCAAATCATCTAACTGCACCTTGAGTTCTTTCAACTCCGCAGGCGCCAGACGATAAGGAGCACGCGAAATCGGAGCTGTGCCAGGCACCATCTCTATGCTGAAGTCAATCTCCCGCCTCGGAGGAAAACCAGGAATCTCCTCCGGGAACACATCTGAGAAATATCGCACCACGGGAACATCTCTAAGCTGAACGCGGGAAGAAGAAGACGCATCCAAAGCGTAAATCATAAAGCCAGCATTCCCCAAGGACAAGAAACTAAACATCTCCATCGCGGAAACTAACGGGATCTTCGATCGAGAATCCTGGCCGTAGAAGTCCCACTTCTCACCAGACAAAGGCCTAAAACGCACAATCCCATGGAA
>KV006675.1:278137-313796 GCA_001598015.1 Dorcoceras hygrometricum
AAGTGCAGATCGCCTGTGTGTTGGGAAGAAGTGGGGGAGAAGCAGCTATCTGCCCCTGACTTTGTGCAGCAGATGAAAGATCATGTGGATCTTATTAGACAGCGGATGAAGGCTTCCCAGGATCGCCAAGCCAGTTATGCGAATAAGAGGCGTCGACCTCTTGAGTTTCAGGTTGGTGATCGTGTATTTCTCAAAGTTTCTCCGTTTCGTAGGGTGATGCGCTTTGGACGCAAGGGAAAGTTAGCCCCTCGTTATGTTTCCGTATGAGATTGTCGAAAGGATTGGCCCTTTTGCGTATCGTCTGTTGTTGCCGTCCGAGTTATCTTCTCTACATGATGTCTTTCACGTTTCCATGTTGAGGAAGTACGAGCCAGATCCGTCTCATGTGCTTGGAACTGACGAGGTAGAGCTAGATCAGTCGTTGAGCTATCAGGAATATCCTTTGCAGGTCCTTGGCAGAAAAGAGAAACAGTTGAGGAATAAGACCATTCCGTTGGTGATGGTACAGTGGAGCAAGCATGGTAGGGAAGAAGCTACTTGGGAGCTGGAAGAGAAGATGCAGCGTGAGTGGCCGCATCTGTTTGAGTAGCTGTTGGGCTATATCTTTCCAGTAGCTAGTAGTTTTGCTGTTTTCTTCCTTAGTTGTTGTGATGTGTTTGCTCAGTTATTTTGAACTCTTGACCTAGTGTTGGGCGAGTTCTGGTGTTAGTTTTTGTTTCTATTTTAGCCTCTGCTGTTGTTTGTTGAATTCAGAATTGTTGTTGTGATTTCGAGGACGAAATCCTTTTTAGTGGGGGAGAAATGTGAGACCTGGATTTGTAATTGAGAATTATCGTTGGAATGAATCAGTTGATCATGAGATTTTGTGGTTTAGATCTCTGTTTTGAGTTGCATTTTCGGGTTCCATTTCGTGTGTTGAGAAATTCTGGATGTTTTCGTGTTTTTGAGTTTTGAGGCAAAAGCTGGTTTGTGGGCTAGCAGCTGGTCGGTGGCGAAAACAGTCGTAGCTTGTTTTGGTAGCACAGGGCTTGAAACGCCGTCGTTTGAGATGTTGCGACTGGTTGTGCACTGTAGCTGCGACTGGTATTATGCGATGAGTTGTTGCGTCTGGATGAACAGTCGAGAGCTATGGTCAACGCGGGTCAACATTCCTGTAGCTCGAAGATGATGCGTCGTCGTTTCGTTGTTATGACTGGGAGTCCAGCTGCGAGTGAGTTTCGCCGCTATTGCTTGCTGCTGGTATTTCGCGAAGAGCTAGAGACTGGATGACGTCAGTGGAGCGACGTCGTTTGAATTAGTTGCAACGCTGCGTTTTGAGGTTGCGACTGGATCCAGCTGAGAGTAGCGTTACATTGTTTTGTTCTTGCGACTGGATACCCAGCTGCTGGTTTAGTATGCGACGTCGTTTAGGTAAGTTGGTGCGACACCGTTTTGAGAACCAGTCGTTGGTTTGTTTTGCGATGGTTTTAGCGATTGTTGGAGAATCAGCCGTTGGTTCTTTCGTCTGCTGGTTTGGATTTTTGTTGGTGTCGACTGGTTTTGTCGGTGGACAATTATTGTAGTGATTCCAGTCGTTGCCAGTGCTATTTATAGGAAGACTTGGTCTTCAAATTCGATACCAGATTCTATACTTAGAAAAATTTCAGCCTTTCGTTCCTTATCTTTCGAACCCTAGAACACTGTTCAGCCGTGAGTTTTCCGGCGATTTCCTGTCGTTTCCGGTGGTTGTTTTGCTCGTGCGAGGTAGCGTTGGACTCCTCTTGAGAAGCTCTTCCAATTCATACAAGTTTTAGAAGCTGTAACTGGCTAGTCGAGGAGCGTGAAGTTGCTGCCGTTCGAGCGTTGCGTCGATTTGGTAGAACTACGTTCTGGTTTTCGGTGAGACCTTGTTTCTAGCCTTAGTTTTAAGCTTTCTATGTAATTGTTGAGGTATATTGGGCAGCTGTTCGAGTGAGACTCCCAGCCGTGAGCTTGATTAGCAACCTGTTAGATTTATGTTGTGTATGCCGTGTGTTTAACAGACTTTTACCAGAGTCTTCGGGATTTCTCGCAGGGTTAGTTGTTGCTCAGTTTAAGGTACGGATTTGAGCTTGTTTTACAGCGAAGTTATGGCTTGGATGAATTGTAGTCGCTGGTATGGGGAATTGCCGTGCCTGCTGGTTGTGTCCTGTTGAGGATTGCGTATGCTAATTGTGTATTTGCTGCGTTGCATATGTTTATTTCCTGCATTCCCGCATTGTTGCATACACGCATGGTATTCCTTTCCAGTGTTTGGTAGTCCTTGTACCATTGTTGTATTGTTATTGTTTTCTTACCAGGATGTGAGGGCGAGCGGCAATACCGCACTCTCATCTCCCTGCTGGGATCGTAGCCACCATGAGCCGAGTGGTTAACTACCACAGTTCATGGGCGAGGCAATAGTAGGTTGAGTTGTTTGATGCATCCGGTAAGTGGGTGTAGTATCATGGCGAGTGGCTCACTACCACACTGTGAACACACCCCGTGGCCATTGTTCGTTGTCGATGATTCTTGGAGCTATGTTTGAGTTCCTTAGCTCCCTTGTGGGTCGAGCTTTCCTTTGTTCCTTGGCGTCTCATGCATAGCACCTGCATTTTATTCCTTGCTGTTTATTTCTGTTGTATTATTGCTCTCCGTACTGGGGTTTGACCCCATGTCCCTCCGGGGCTTGGTTTGTTTCTTTGTTGCGTTGTTTTCAGGAAACCCAGGTTCTACAGCTTGTCGTGGTTTCAACCCAGCTGGTGGTGCCCCAGGAGGTGGCTAGTGTGTCCCAGTAGCATATAGCATATATATATATGTATCAGTTAGCCAGGGGGATGCCCTGCGCTTTGTTGTTGTACCCGTAGGGGGAATTTGATACATGTTGGACTTATGTATGCTTTGTTGTTGATTGTTTATGATTTGGGAAACTTATTTTAAGTATTGTTGTATTTTAAATTATATGTTTAAAACCGTCGGGCCTAAAAGCGAAAATTTTACCCACTTTTTGTTAGCTTCCGCGTGTGTTTATCTGTTGTGAGCACGAGGCCTGACAGCGACTCTCGATGTACCAATGGTCGTTGATCTGATCAGGATATATGTGTTGAAAGGACCGTACCGTACGCTAACCATGACCGACTGGTTCTTGCAGGCACTATCAGTGATACCTAGGGGATCATGGGGCGATGTTGCTAGGCGCTTTATCATGATCCGATGGGTAAGTCCGAAATTGTGATTTCGGAGTCGCAATGGTTGTGAGCCCACGGCTAGCTGTATGCCTGAACCATTGAGGGTCATACAAGTACTGGATTCATGATTCCCGCACAGAAATTGAGCTCAATGTGTTGAGCATAGGAGGAGGAATTTAGGGAGTGCGACTTCCTAAAAGTCAACAGGGGTCAAATTGCGATTTCCCATAGTTGAGGGGCTAAACTGCAATTTTGGACTAGGTGGTCTGAAAAATTGTTTTCGCATCATAATACTCAGTTTTGGAAACTGTGTAGATTGGTCCGATCAGATCGTCGATCGGAGTTATGATGACGCCACGGTGATGGAAATGAAACGAATGTTCATATGGACCTGGGCCTGACCCAGGCCCATTGGCCGGTCCTAGGCCCATCACTAGTCTACATATGCATGGCCTAGGGTTGATGTATGACACCACACAACACAAAACCCTAGCCTCCAAGCGCCGCCCACCCCTCTCCTCCACGCCTCTCTCGACCGCCGCCGTGCCGCCGCCGACTGCCCTGATCGGACTTGTTCCGATCACCTTGTCGTGGAGATTCCGTTCATGTCAAATTCGTCATCTCTTCTAGTGCAGACTGACGAAGGAGTCCTGTTTCCAATCGTGGACCGGATTAGGAGATCTATCGCTGCCTACCTTGAAGTGCCAGTTTCCCTGTGATTCTGGTCGGAGCCAGGCGCCTAGACGCCAGCAAGGTAACGCTCTAAAACATCCTATGTATGTTTTATTGCATTTTATTTGTTATGTATTGAACATTTCCGGGGCAAATTTTGAAACTTCCGCTGCGCCCTGGGAAACGGGATCCGGATCCGCCACTGCGCCAACACATTCGTACCTCCAACAGCTGATTTCTACCTCACAGATTCTCACCGAACGCTGCAAGTTCACTGCTTAAGCGAACAGATCCTGGCTTCGGCAATTCAAGGCAGAAGGTATCAACAACTAAAATCTGTTAATAACCTCATAAATCAACTAATACTCGATACAAATCTGAACTTATACACTGCAACACCTACGGCCAGAACTCAACTCTCACTCCATATACTCACGCATGTATTAACAACAAGTACCGAGCTCAAATCAGCAAGAAAGAAATGCTCACCCAAAAGCTCAAAAGAGCTGAAGACAGATTCTGTTCAACGGTAGAGAAACTTTCACGAGCACGCAGATCCTTCGGGATCCCTCAAATCGTTGCCTCTAGCTTCCTAGCTAGTATCAATCGAAAGAGCAAGTCTCAGGGAGTTCGCTGCCGTGCGACCGCCATCCGACGATCTCGAGGCGGCGTTGCGACGCTGTTTTTCGACTCCTTGGATTTTCGGGCCTGTCCCGGATGGCCCGAGGAGTTTTCGGGCCAATATTTGATATTGGGCCATTTTGGTCGGACCAAAATTGATTTTTGGAATTTTTGAGATTTTGGGCCTAAAATTGTTTTAAGCCCAATTTGATGCAATTAAAATTGACAAAATGTGATTTTATTTATAAAATGTGATTTTATAATTAAAATATGATTTTGTTGGGAAATTATCAAATTTGATTTGATTATTTAATTTATGTCAATTATTTGAATGATTGCATGTTAGGTATGATCGAGAGCCGTGCCCAATGTGTTAGGTGTATGCTAGGTTTTGTGATTTTTGGTTGTAATATTGTTGATATCATATTTCAAAGTGGGTCTGTTTATGGCCCGTTCCCACCCCTTTAAAATTGTATCCCAATGTGTCATGGATACTTAAATGTAAATATTAGATTTAGTGGGAGGACTTTTGAAGATGGTGGAGATGATGATCAAAGATATTGAAGACCGAATATTTGTAAAACTGGAAGCTAATGTAATAGGATTGCATTGCATACTGCATTTCACCTAGGACTGGACCTAGGTCCGTGATTGGCAACCACGGACAGCATAGCTCTCGCTATCGATCATCCCAAATTTTATATATGCGATATATCTGTTGAATCCGCGTTTTTAAATGTGATTTAAAATTAATGAGATCAAATTTTCAAAATTAAAATCCCTCATTTTAAATATGATTTAAAATTTATATCAAGATTAAAAGTTTATTCGATAAACTAAGGGAATTTAAATTTGTTTAAATTTTCCTACCTTCCATCAACAATGAGTGTACGTCGATGCTACCCGTATACATGGCCCGGCTCATATTATTGAGGAGGTTATGTATGCCGGAAAGCTGTACACGTCATTGACACTCGATGTGAGTTGGTTGGAACTCCCTTTAACGTTGGCTCATATTATTGGGGACGTTAAGGGGACCGTCCTTCACAACTCAACATTGATGGGTCATCTTGACACATGATAGTAATCGGCGTCATATTATTGGACCCTTACTGGACGTGAGGTAAATACATGGAGGTTGCACCGGTTGCAATTGGGCTCTACCTTTTGAGGGTCATGGTTGGTTGATATTATTCGGGACCATGATCACTTGATTGGACTCTGTGTACCCACTAAGGAAACTTGCTTTCTCGATTTCATTAGAGGGTGGTGAAATCATTAAAATAGTGGGATGGTAATTCATAAAACTTAATGACCTTGTTTTATGTCTTAGCGTTTTTCATATATAGTTAGTAATGCATGTCTGTTTTTCTTCTCAGTATAAACTGCTTATATAATATCTTCGATCAAAAATCCACTTGCTGCTATACTTGATAGCAACAAGTTCATTGGTGTGAACTACCAAGACTGGCTTCGAAACCTCAATATTTTGGCTTCGGAGAAGCTCCTCTACACGTTAGACAAGAGCCCTCCGAAGGAAGCCCCTGCCGACATCAGCCCTGAGGAGCTGACAAAGCTGAATAAATGGTGGGATGACGAACTTAAGACATGATGCTATATGATGGCATCGATGACAAACGAAATGCAGCGGAGCTTTGAGAAGACCGTGTATGCTGCTAACATACACCTTCATCTCAAGGAGCTGTATGGGGAGAACTCACGGACTGAGAGGTTCACCACTGTCAAAGAGCTCATGACGAGCAGCATGCACGATGGGACTTCGGTCCGCGAGCATGGGGTTCGTGTAATTGGGCTTATTGAAAAGTTGGTGGGCCTTGACATCACGATTCCACATGAGCTGTCAGTGGATCTGCTTCTCCTCTCACTCCCTGCTGCGTTCGACCCCTTTGTGGTCAACTTTAACATGAACAAGCTGGAAGCCATCCTTGAACAGGTGGTGAACATGCTTGTAGTGTTCGAGGGGACCATGAAGAACGACAAGCCCGTCCTCCTTATGGGCTCTTCTTCCTCTGCGAAGAAGGGGCCCAAACGCAAGGGCAAGAAGCTTTCTGCCCCTGCGAAGGAGGAAAAGCTCGCCAAGAAGCCCGAGGCAAGGACTTCAAAGCCGAACAAATCTGAGGATGTTTGCCACCACTGTCACAAGCCTGGACACTGGAGGAGGAACTGCAAGGATTACCTCGAGTAGTTGCAAACTGCAAAAGGTGTTTTCTACATTGAAATAAATATGTCTCTTAGTTCGAATTATTGGGTACTTGATACCGGATGTGGATCTCATATCTGCAATGATTTGCAGGTAATGACAAGAAGTCGACGTCTTAGAGAGGGTGAGACCCACTTGAGACTGGGCAATGGAGCAAGGGTTGCTGCAGTAGCTATAGGAGATGTTCATTTATTTCTGTCTTCGAATTTTAAGTTGTTATTGAGAAACGTTTTGTTCATTCCCGAGTTAATAAAGAACATTATTTCTGTTTCTATGCTTGATAGTGATGGATATTCTTGATTCCCGAGTTAATAAAGAACATTATTTCTGTTTCTATGCTTGATAGTGATGGATATTCTTGTCATTTTGCTAATTCGATTTGTAATATATACAAGAATGAATGTTTAATTGGAATTGGGGAACGCGAAAATGATTTATACACCTTAAAATTAAAAGAAGTTCCAAATCGCGATGTGGAAACACATACAACAACTATTAAAAGGAAAAACGATAGCTTGAACCCGGCACAACTTTGGCACGCTAGGCTAGGTCATATTTCCTTAAGTAGGATGAACAAGTTGGTTAGGAGTGACATGTTTGATATGTCAGACATTAACTCCCTACCGACCTGTGAATCTTGTCTCAAGGGAAAAATGACTAAACAACCCTTCACGGGCAAGCCTGAACGTGCTCAAGGCCTGTTGGATTTGATCCACACTGATGTGTGTGGCCCACTTAGCATTGGTACTAAGTACGGTCACACATACTTCATCACCTTTACCGATGATCACTCTAGGTATGAGTACTTGTACTTAATGAAGCACAAGTCTGAATCCTTTGAAAGGTTCAAAGAATTCAAGGCTGAAGTAGAAAATCAGTTAGGGAAAAGTATTAAAGCACTTCGATCCGATCGAGGTGGAGAATACTTAAGTGCTGAATTTCAAGACTATCTTAAAGAGAATGGGATTATCTCACAGTGGACCCCTCCGGCCACACCACAGCTCAATGGTGTAGCGGAGCGTCGTAATCGAACCTTGATGGACATGGTTTGATCTATGATGAGCTTAACTGAACTTCCTACCTCGTTTTGGGGCTATGCGCTCGAAACGGCGATAATGTTGTTGAACAATGTCCACACCAAGGCAGTGGATAAGACTCCATATGAGATATGGATGGGCAAACCGCCCAAATACTCATATATGAGGATTTGGGGATGTCCTGCTTACGTGAAGCAGACAGTGGGAGATAAGCTGGATAATAGATCCATCTTATGTTACTTCATTGGGTATCCAAAGAATTATATTGGATACTACTTCTACTATCCCAAAGAAACAAAAGTGTTTGTTTCTAGAAATGCCACCTTTATGGAAAGGGAGTTTCTACTTGATAGAAAAGACAAGATAGTAGAACTCGAAGAAGTTCGGGAACCAACTGAAGTACCAAGTGAATCTCCCGCACCTCAAGAGCCAATACAAGAAATGGTCACACCTAGGAGATCTGAAAGGATTCCTAGGGCTCCTGAAAGATATGGTTTCCTCCTTGAAGATGATCAAAGTGATCAAGTTATTGGATGTGATCCAAGAACTTTCAAGGAGGCGATTTCCGATGCTGATTCTAATTTGTGGCTTGAAGCAATGCAATCTGAGATTGACTCAATGCATGCGAACCAAGTTTGTACTCTTGTTAATCCTCCCGAAGGTATTGTTTCTATTGGGTGCAAATGGATATACAAGAGAAAACTTGGGCCTGATGGTAAGGTACTGACCTACAAGGCACGACTGGTCGCAAAAGGTTACTCTCAAAGGCAAGGTGTTGACTATGATGCGACCTTTTCACCAGTCGCAATGTTCAAGTCGATTAGAATCTTATTAGCCATAGCCGCATGGTACGACTATGAGATATGGCAAATGGATGTGAAAACTGCGTTCCTTAATGGAAACATTAAGGAAGAGATCTATATGACGCAGCCTGAGGGTTTCACATCTGTAGGAAGTGAGCATAAAGTATGCAAACTTCAGAGATCGATCTACGATCTCAAACAAGCATCGAGAAGTTGGAACCTGAGATTCGATGAAATAATTAAGGAATTTGGTTTCATCAAGAATCCCGAGGAGCCATGTGTGTATAAGAAGGTAGTTAAGAATGCTGTGACATTACTTGTACTTTATGTTGATGACATTCTACTCATTGGGAATGATGTAGGAATGTTGCAGTCAACTAAAGTGTGGTTGTCTAGTAGATTCTCGATGAAGGACATGGGTGAAGCATCCTATATTATTGGAATACAGATCTATCGGGATAGATCAAAAAGGATGCTCGGACTCACCCAAGCTACATACATCGATACCATACTTAAGCGGTTCTATATGGAAGAGTCCAAGAGAGGACACCTACCTATGTGCCACGGCGTCTGATGGATCTGTTTACACAGATCCTGATTAAGTTTTGAATTACACAAAACCTGTTATTATGTTTCTAACAATTTTACTTAGTGTACAGATTCTAGCTATCGAAGAAAGATGTCGCGAAGCTATATTTGTCCAGTCGATGGTTCTCAATATAAAGTTCAGCAGTTGGTTTGGTTAATCATTGTAAACGGCAGCTGGATTAGCAATGGAGACGTCCAAAGTTGAGTCAGTTGTTTGTAATCAGGCGGAGGCCAAGTTGAACCAGGTGGAGCATAGTGAACGAGCTGGAACGATAAGAACCAGCTGCAAGCGCTAAAGAAGGAAGGTGGACCAGCTGGAACATCAAAAGGGAACCAGCTGGAACATCTAAGTGGACCATCGATGATGATGTAATCAGTGACGTCATCATAATCAGCAGTTGAAGAAAGATCAGCTGTTGCGCAAGCAGACGTTGAAGTAAAGAGAAAGCTGGATCAGCGATGATGACATCAGTAGTGATGTCATCACAATCAGCAGGGAGCTACAGTAGAACCAGTCGATGGATGATCCAGACGCAAGAGATAAAGCAACGTCGTACAGGAAGAACATTCAGTCGCAAGCTACAGTGCAACCGGTCGAGCGTACTCAAAGTTAGCGATAGCAAAACGATGTCATTTGAATAAGTTGATACGACACCGTTTTGCCTTCACGCTAAAGATTCAGCAGATGGTTTGTGCGATGATTTCAACCAGCAAGTAGCTACAGTACATCCAGACGCAAGCAACAGTACATCCAGACGTGAGCTACAATGAACCAGCTGTTGCTATGCATCCAGTCGCAAGATGATGTACCAGTCGCAAGCTACAGTGTATCCAGTCGCGAGCTATAGCGCTTTGCTTATCCAGTCGCAGGAAATCCAGACGCAGGAAAAGCAGACGTAGTGAAGAGTTGCAACCAGACGCAAGATAACCAGTCGCAGTATTTGAAGTTTCAATCAGTAGCGAAGCAGTTGACAAATTACTACGAAGAATCACCAAAGCTGGATGTCAACTGCTGAGCTTAATTCAAATGTTGAAGGCGACAAAAATCCTGCAAAAGAAAGGACACAAAGGACAATCCATGTCGGTACTTTACAGAACACATTTGAACGGAAAGAATTTGTGTCCAACGGATTGAATTTGAACAGAGGCTTATATACGAAGACAACGCCATTGAAGAAGTGTGACTGTTGGTTGGAGATGACTGTAGCGCTGTTGCAGTAGACGTTTGTTTCACAGTGCACCAGCAGAGGGTAAATGAACCAGAAGCGAAAGCTGTCAACTATCATACTAGAGAAGGCTTAATTGCAGTTGACAGCGGAGCTAGAATTAGCTTGTGTAGAGCATTTCCCTAGTGTGTGAGAAACAGAGAGTTGAGCGTTTCATTGTAACAATCTCACATACAGATTCACTCGCACATTTCATGAGTTGAGCTAAATTGATTAGCGAGTGAATCAAACCCCCCAAATGCAAACAGTTTCCGTCCAAGCACGAAGACGTTAAACTCTGTGTATGTAGTCTTTGAACAGAGACGTAAACAAGTTCTGAGTAAACAGCCGAGGGCTGGTAGAGTCTAGGAGTTCTCGCAGCTACTGGTTGCGGGATCGGGTCTGTACACAATGTATAGATCAAATCTTCTAGTGGAACCTTTCGAGGAGGAAGAAGGGGAGACGTAGGACATTGAAGTCCGAATTTCCATAAACAAATTTATTGAGTATTGTATTATGTTATTCATTCAGCACTTGCATATTTATTTAGCATCGCATAACACATTTGATGGCATATACAGTTAGCACACTTGCACAGTCAAACAGATTTATGTTGAACATAAATCTGTTTGCATCGTTTTAAAATATTAGGAATCAATTCTTTTCTGGTGTTTTCCGCATGATTTTAATTCATACCAGATCTGTCTTCGGTGCTCTTGTGTTTTTAAATGTTCAAAAACCAGAGGTATTGCACCTCATCCTTATGATAAGCAGCGCGCAAAATTTTTAATGATCCATTTTAATGTTTGACAACAGCGCCTGCTAAGTCGTTTAAAGAAAACCGAACCATCAAGTGGTATCAGAGCAGGTTGTTCTTGAACGAGCACTCTTTTTAAGACTCATGTGCTATGTTTTAAATGTTTTAACTGTTTTGAGAAGCCTATTTTATGAAGGCCAGATGATTTGTTTTAATATAGAACTGGTTTTCTCTTGATGAACTGTCACGGGATGTGCGAGTTCCGTGAGGATGCCAAGATTCTATTTTTGTTGTGCTGTAAGATCACCTGGAGCGAGGCTCGGTGACAAGCACATGGGAAGAAATAGGAGAATGAAAATTTGAGCTTTTATCTGTTTTCTGGTTCTTCATATATAAGTAACTCAGTAGTACATGCTTATTTGAAACATTTTTGATGCTCTGATAGTTTTCAAATGTTATGTTTTGCGGAATTTCAGCTGATGCCTCTATCTTTGTTTTTAAATGTTTTGAGCTTATGTTATAAAAGACAGGAAGAGTGGCGTCTTTGTCTTTATTAATTTGAGCTATCTGCATCAGCTTCAATCGTGTTTTTCAAAATCATAGCATACTGTTGCATTCGGTTATTCCCAAAATGCTTTTCGTTTTACAAAATCAAAAATCCTGCTGTCACTTTGTTTTTGTTGTGACAGTGTAGGGAGAGCTTTGATTTAAAATATCGGGAAGACCAGCTTTCAATCTCTTTTTTATTCCCACAAAAAGGGAGAGAATTGTTAGATCATACATTGATTATTTAAGGTTTTGTGTAAATCAAAAAGGGAGAGATTGATGGATCTATTTACACAGATCCTGATTAAGTTTTGAATTACACAAAACCTGTTATTATGTTTCTAACAATTTTACTTAGTGTACAGATTCTAGCTATCGAAGAAAGATGTCGCGAAGCTATATTTGTCCATTCGATGGTTCTCAATATAAAGTTCAGCAGTTGGTTTGGTTAATCATTGTAAACCGCAGCAGGATTAGCAATGGAGACGTCCAAAGTTGAGTCAGTTGTTCGTAATCAGGCGGAGGCCAAGTTAAACCAGCTGGAGCATAGTGAACCAGCTGGAATGATAAGAACCAGCTGCAAGCGCTAAAGAAGGAAGGTGGACCAGCTGGAACATCAAAAGGGAACCAGCTGGAACATCTAAGTGGACCATCGATGATGATGTAATCAGTGACGTCATCATAATCAGCAGATGAAGAAAGATCAGCTGTTGCGCAAGCAGACGTTGAAGTAAAGATAAAGCTGGATCAGCGATGATGACATCAGTAGTGATGTCATCACAATCAGCAGGGAGCTACAGTAGAACCAGTCGATGGATGATCCAGACGCAAGAGATAAAGCAACGTCGTACAGGAAGAACATTCAGTCGCAAGCTACAGTGCAACCGGTCGAGCGTACTCAAAGTTAGCGATAGCAAAACGATGTCATTTGAATAAGTTGATACGACAGCATTTTGCCTTCGCGCTAAAGATTCAGCAGATGGTTTGTGCGATGATTTCAACCAGCAGGTAGCTACAGTACATCCAGACGCAAGCAACAGTACATCCAGACGTGAGCTACAATGAACCAGCTGTTGCTATGCATCCAGTCGCAAGATGATGTACCAGTCGCAAGCTACAGTGTATCCAGTTGCGAGCTATAGCGCTTTGCTTATCCAGTCGCAGGAAATCCAGACGCAGGAAAAGCAGACGTAGTGAAGAGTTGCAACCAGACGCAAGATAACCAGTCGCAGTATTTGAAGTTTCAATCAGTAGCGAAGCAGTTGACAAATTACTACGAAGAATCACCAAAGCTGGATGTCAACTGCTGAGCTTAATTCAAATGTTGAAGGCGACAAAAATCCTGCAAAAGAAAGGACACAAAGGACAATCCATGTCGGTACTTTACAGAACACATTTGAACGGAAAGAATTTGTGTCCAACGGATTGAATTTGAACAGAGGCTTATATACGAAGACAACGCCATTGAAGAAGTGTGACTGTTGGTTGGAGATGACTGTAGCGCTGTTGCAGTAGACGTTTGTTTCACAGTGCACCAGCAGAGGGAAAATGAACCAGAAGCGAAGCTGTCAACTATCATACTAGAGAAGGCTTAATTGCAGTTGACAGCGGAGCTAGAATTAGCTTGTGTAGAGCATTTCCCTAGTGTGTGAGAAACAGAGAGTTGAGCGTTTCATTGTAACAATCTCACACACAGATTCACTCGCACATTTCGTGAGTTGAGCTAAATTGATTAGCGAGTGAATCTAACCCCCAAAATGCAAACAGTTTCCGTCCAAGCACGAAGACGTTAAACTCTGTGTATGTAGTCTTTGAACAGAGACGTAAACAAGTTCTGAGTAAACAGCCGAGGGCTGGTAGAGTCTAGGAGTTCTCGCAGCTGCTGGTTGCGGGATCGGGTCTGTACACAATGTATAGATCAAATATTCTAGTGGAACCTTCCGAGGAGGAAGAAGGGGAGACGTAGGACATTGAAGTCCGAACTTCCATAAACAAATTGATTGAGTATTGTATTATGTTATTCATTCAGCACTTGCATATTTATTTAGCATCGCATAACACATTTGATGGCATATACAGTTAGCACACTTGCACAGTCAAACAGATTTATGTTGAACATAAATCTGTTTGCATCGTTTTAAAATATTAGGATTCAGTTCTGGTGTTTTCCGCATGATTTTAATTCAAACCAGATCTGTCTCCGGTGCTCTTGTGTTTTTAAATGTTCAAGAACCAGAGGTATTGCACCTCATCCTTATGATAAGCAGCGCGCAAAATTTTTAATGATCCATTTTAATGTTTGACAACAGCGCCTGCTAAGTAGTTTAAAGAAAATCGGACCAACAGGGTCACTCTATCTAAGTCTATATGTCCGAAGACTGGTGAAGAGATAGAGAGTATGACACGTGTGCCATATGCCTCGGCAATAGGTAGTATTATGTATGGCATGATCTCAACTAGACCGGATGTCGCATATGCTCCGAGTGTCACGAGCCGCTACCAGGACAACCCCGGCCAAATGCATTGGAAGGCTATGAAAGATATTCTTAAGTACTTACGAAGGACTAAGAATATGTTCATGGTCTATGGGGATGGTGAACTGAAATTGGAAGGCTACACTGATTCTAGCTTCCAATGTGACGTGGATGATTTGAAGTCTATCTCTGGATTTGTATTCATGCTCAATGGTGGTGCTGTCTCTTGGAAGAATTCCAATCAAGACACCATCGCGGATTCAACCACTGAGGCTGAGTACATCGCAGCATCAGCTGCTGCAAAAGAGGCGGTTTGGATAAGGAATTTCGTACAAGAGTTGGGCGTGATCCCTGAAGGAGTTAGTCCAGTCCCGGTGTACTGCGACAACACGGGTGCCGTTGCGCAGGCAAAGGAGCCTAGGTCTCACCAAAGATCCAAACATACTGAGAAAATACCACATAATCCGGGATATTGTGGCTAGAGGTGACATAGAAGTCGAGAGAGTCGCCTCTGCAGACAACATTGCTGATCCACTTACGAAGCCCTTGCCAAGACCGTTGTTTGAAAAATATCGTGAAACAATGGGACTGCGTCTGATGAGCAGTTGGCTTTAGGGCAAGTGAGAGATTGTTAGAGTAGATGCCCAACTAGCCAACTTGTGGCGTGTGGGTCTTATTGACTCTTTGTATAACGATCTTTATTTATGAAATTCGCATTTCTTTTATGGCATTCTTTATTTTCATTATGTTATAATGTTAACAATTTTGTTGGATAAAGACCTAGAATGCACCATAGTGTATGTTAGATGTGATACTGGATATGATGGCTATCATGAAACACATCTAATAGTCACTGTGTGTTCTAAACTCGTTCCTAGTCGATTGGGCCGTCAAAATGAGGATAAGGCCGCCCGAGCTTGATACTAGCATCTGCGATGTGAAGTACCATGTTTCATTGGTAGGGAACATTGTGATGTTCTGAGCATGCAGATGGATAGTGACCTGGTGATCTATCGAACTACCCTCGTTCGTACTTTCCAAGTGGTTACCATTTATCGAGTGGATAAGTCCGAGGTCTTGGTTGTACTGATTAATCCTCACTACTCGAAACTTCATTGAGACTCTACATGATAGGTACCTCACTTTGACCCGTTTACCGACTCAGTTGGGGTCATTAGGTGGTGGGATTGGGTGAGGACCCGATGCATGTAGGAGTCGATGCTTCGTTGTCGAGGATTCACCGCTCGCTTTTATGCGTGGATATCCTATGCTATCTGAGGAGATAATAGTGTGATAAATCTCTGGCCAGAGTACTAGATGTGTTTTAGGTAAATGGGTTTACCTAGTAACACACGCGATGTCACTATTTGATCTCCGAGAT
Organism: Dorcoceras hygrometricum; assembly: GCA_001598015.1. Classification (NCBI taxonomy): domain Eukaryota; kingdom Viridiplantae; phylum Streptophyta; class Magnoliopsida; order Lamiales; family Gesneriaceae; genus Dorcoceras; species Dorcoceras hygrometricum. Next base: position 293,628 of record KV006675.1, read on the forward strand.
GTATGCATAGTTATTAGATCTCTAGCGACTCTCGATATACCAATGGTCGTTGATCTGATCGGGATATATGTGTTGAAAGGATCGTACCGGTATTGCTAACCACGACCGACTGGTTATTGCAGGCACTATCAGTGATACCTAGGGGATCATGGGGCGATGTTGCTAGGCGCTTTACCATGATCCGATGGGTCAGTCCGAAATTGTGATTTCGGAGTCGCAATGGTTGTGAGCCCACGACTAGCTGTATCCCTGAACCATTGAGGGTCACACAAGTACTGGATTCACGATTCCCGCACGGAAATTGAGCTCAATGTGTTGAGCATAGGAGGAGGAATTTAGGGAGTGCGACTTTCTAAAAGTCAACAGGGGTCAAATTGCGATTTCCCATAGTTGAGGGGCTAAACTGCAATTTTGGACTAGGTGGTCTGAAAAATTGTTTTTGCATCATAATACTCAGTTTTGGAAACTGTGTAGATTGGTCCTATCAGATTGTCGGTCGGAGTTATGATGAAGCCACGGTGATGGAAATGAACCGAATGTTCATATGGACCTTGGCCTGACCCAGGCCCATTGGGCCGGTCCTAGCCCATCACTAGTCTACATATGCATGGCCTAGGGTTGAAGTATGAGACAACTACACAACACAAAACCCTAGCCTCCAAGCGCCGCCCACCCCTCTCCTCCACGCCTCTCTCGACCGCCGCCGCCTTGCCGCCGCACCGCCGTCGCTTTTCGTGATCGGACTTGTTCCGATCACCTTGTCGTGGAGAATCCGTTCGTGGCAAATTCGTCAGCTCTTCTAGTGCAGACTAACGAAGGAGTCCTGTTTTCAGTCGTGGACCGGATTAGGAGATCTACCGCCGCCTACCGTTGAAGTGCCAGATTCCCTGTGAATCTGGTCGGAGCCAGGCGCCGAGACGCCAGCAAGGTAACGCTCTAAAACATCATATGTATGTTTTATTGCATTTTATTTGTTATGTATTGAACGTTTCCGGGGCAAATTTTGAAACTTCCGCTGCGCCCCCGGGAACGGGATCCGGATCCGCCACTGCGCCAACAGGTCACACATACTTCATCACCTTTACCGATGATCACTCTAGGTATGGGTACTTGTACTTGATGAAGCACAAGTCTGAATCCTTTGAAAAGTTCAAAGAATTCAAGGCTGAAGTAGAAAATCAGTTGGGGAAAAGTATCAAAACACTTCGATCCGATCGAGGTGGAGATAACTTAAGTACCGAATTTCAAGACTATCTTAAAGAGAATGGGATTCTCTCACAGTGGACCCCTCCGGCCACACCACAGCTCAATGGTGTAGCGGAGCATCGTAATCGAACCTTGATGGACATGGTTCGATCTATGATGAGTTTCACTGAGCTTCCTACCTCGTTTTGGGGCTATGCGCTCGAAACGGCGGTAATGTTGTTGAACAATGTCCACACCAAGGCGGTGGATAAAACTCCATATGAGATATGGATGGGCAAACCACCCAAGTACTCATTTATGAGGATTTGGGGATGTCCTGCTTACGTGAAGCAGACAGTGGGAGATAAGCTGGATAATAGATCCATCTTATGTTACTTCATTGGGTATCCAAAGAATTCTATTGGATACTACTTCTACTATCCCAATGAAACAAAAGTGTTTGTTTCTAGAAATGCCACCTTTCTGGAAAGGGAGTTTCTACTTGATAGAAAAGGCAAGATAGTAGAACTCGAAGAGGTTCGAGAACCATCTGAAGTACCAAGTGAATCTCCCGCACCTGAAGAGCCAATACCAGAAATTGTCGCACCTAGGAGATCTGACAGGGTTCCTAGGGCTCCTGTTAGATATGGGTTCCTCCTTGAAGATGATCAAAGTGATCAAACTGTTGGATTTGATCCAAAGACATTCAAGGAGGCAATTTCCGATGCTGATTCTAATTTGTGGATTGAAGCAATGCAATCTGAGATTGACTCAATGCATTCAAACCAAGTTTGGACTCTTGTTAATCCTCCCGAAGGAATAGTTTCTATTGGGTGTAAATGGATATACAAGAGAAAACTTGGGCCTTATGGTAAGGTACTGACCTACAAGGCACGACTGGTCGCGAAGACAATGTGTTGATTATGATGAAACATTCTCACCAGTCGCTATGTTCAAGTCAATTAGAATCTTACTAGCCATAGCCACATGGTACGACTATGAGATATGGCAAATGGATGTGAAAACTGCGTTCCTTATTGGAAACATTAAGGAAGAGATCTATATGATGCAGCCTGAGGGTTTCACATCTGTAGGAAGTGAGCATATAGTATGCAAACTTCAGAGATCGATCTACGGTCTCAAACAAGCATCGAGAAGTTGAAACCTGAGATTTGATGAAACAATTAAAGAATTTGGTTTCATCAAGAATCCTGAGGAGCCATGTGTGTATAAGAAGGTATCTAAAAATGCTGTGACATTCCTTGTACTTTATGTTGATGACATTCTACTCATTGGGAATGATGTAGGAATGTTGCAATCAACTAAAGTGTGGTTGTCTAGTAGATTCTCGATGAAGGACATGGGTGAAGCATCCTATATTCTAGGAATACAGATCTATAGAGATAGATCCAAGAGGATGCTCGGACTCATCCAAGCTACCTACATCGATACCATACTTAAGCGGTTCTCTATGGAAGAGTCCAAGAGAGGACACCTACCTATGTGCCATGGGGTCACTCTATCTAAGTCTATGTGTCCAAAGACTGATGAGGAGATAGAGAGTATGACACATCTGCCATATGCCTCGGCAATAGGTAGCATTATGTATGGCATGATCTCAACTAGACCAGATGTCGCATATGCTCTGAGTGTCACGAGCCGTTACCAAGCCAACCCCGGCCAGATGCATTGGAAGGCCGTGAAAGATATTCTTAAATACTTACGAAGGACTAAGAATATGTTCATGGTCTATGTGGGTGGTGAACTGAAATTGGAAGGCTACACTGATTCTAGCTTCCAATGTGATGTGGATGATTCGAAGTCAACCTCTGGATTTGTATTCATGCTCAATGGTGGTGCTGTCTCTTGGAAGAGTTCCAAGTAAGACACCATCGCGGATTCAACCACTGAGGCTGAGTACATCGCAGCATCAGCTGCTGCTAAAGAGGCGGTTTGGATGAGGAATTCCGTCCAAGAGTTGGGCGTAATCCCTGAAGGAGTTGGTCCAGTCCCGGTGTACTGTGACAACACGGGTGCCGTTGCACAAGCAAAGGAGCCTAGGTCTCACCAAAGATCCAAACATATACTGAGGAAATACCACATAATCCGGGATATTGTGGCTAGAGGTGACATAGCAGTCGAGAGAGTCGCCTCTGCAGACAATGTTGCGGATCCACTTACGAAGCCCTTTCCAGGACCGTTGTTTAAAAGACATCGCAAAACAATGGGACTGCGTCTGATGAGTAGTTGGCTTTAGGGCAAGTGGGAGATTGTTAGAGTAGGTGCCCAACTAGCCAACTTGTGGCGTGTGGGTTCTTGTTGACTCTTTGTAAACGATCTTTATTTATGAAATTCGTATACTTTTATGGCATTCTTTATCTTCATTATTTTATAATTTTAACAATTGCGTTGGATAAAGACCTAGAATGCACCATAGTGTATGTTAGATGTGATAGTGGATGTGATGGCTATCATGAAACACATCTAATAGTCACTGTGTATTCTAAACTCGTTCCTAGTCGATTGGGCCGTCAAAATGATGATAAAGTCGCCCGAGCTTGAGACTAGCATCTGCGATGTGAAGTACCACGTTTCATTGGTAGGGAACATTGTGATGTTCTGAGCATGCAGATGGATAGTGATCTGGTGATCTATCGAACTACCCTAGTTCGGACTTTTCAAGTGGTTACCATTTGTCGAGTGGATTAAGTCCGAGGTCTTGGTTGTACAGATTAGCCCTTATTACTCGAAACGTCATTGAGACTCTACATGATAGGTGTCTCACTTTGACCCGTTTATCGACTCAGTTGGGGTCATTAGGTGGCGGGATTGGGTGAGGTCCCGATGCATGTAGGAGTCGATGCTTTGTTGTCGAGGATTCACCTCTCGCCTTTGTGCATGGATATCCTATGCTATCTGAGGAGATAATAGTGTGATAAATCTCTGGCCAGAGTACTAGATGTGTTTTAGGTAAATGGGTTTACGTAGTAACACACGTGATGTCACTATTTGATCTCGGAGATGTATACATGGTTATTGGATCTCTAGCGACTCTCGATTTACCAATGATCGTTGATCTGATCGGGATATATGTGTTGAAAGGACCGTACTGTACGCTAACCATGACCGACTGGTTCTTGCAGGCACTATCAGTGATACCTAGGGGATCGTGGGGCGATGTTGCTAGATGCTTTACCATGATCCGATGGGCTAGTCCGAAATGTGGTTTCGGAGACACATGTTGTGGGCCCACAGCTAGTTGTATCCCTGAAACATTGAGGGTCACACAAGTACTGGTTTCTCGATTCCCGCACGGAAATTAAGCTCAATTTGTTGAGCATAGGAGGAGGAAGGATGGAAGTGCGACTTCCTAAAATTAAACAGAGGTCAAAATGAAATTTCCCTGAAGTTTGGGCTAGTTTGACTATCCTTGAAACTGCAGGGGCCAAACTGTTATTTTGGACTAGGTGGTCCGAAAAATTGTTTTCGCATCATAATACTCAGTTTTGTTAACTGTGTAGATCGGTCCGATCTGATCGTCGATCGGAATTATGATGGAGCCACGATGATGGACTTGAAACGAATGTTCACCCTAGGCCTAGGCCCGACCCAAGCCCATTAAACCGGTTCAAGCCCATACGAAGTCTATAAATAAGGGCCTTAGGGTTGCATTAAAAACACAACATAACTACACAAAACTCTAGAGCAAGCCGCCTCCCTCCCTCTCTACTCCTCTCGGCCACCGCCCCCTTGCGCCGCCGCCAGCCTCCGCCCGCCGCCGTGCATCGCCGCCTGTCGCCGTCGTCGGACTTGTTTCGATTGTCTCGACGAGAAGATTCCATCCGTGAAACATTCGTCACGTTTTCTAGTGCAGACTGACGAAGGGATCGTGATTTCAGTCGTGAACCGGATTAGGAGAACGACGACCGCCTACCGTTGAAGTGCCGATTTCCTCGTGAAATTGGTCGGAGCCAGGCTCCTAGACGCCAGCAAGGTACCAAATCAAACATCCTATGTATGTTTATTTGCTGTATTTTTTATGTATTGACCGTTCCTGGTGCAAAATTATGAAATCTTCCGCTGCGCCCCGGGAGCGTGATCCGGATCCGCCGCTGCGCCAACAGTCAGCATTCCACGAAGAGTTGTAGATTTTGTATCTTACCGTATACAGATTATAGATTCAGTTCTTCCAGAATCCAGTGTACAGACCACACCAGCTGTAGATTTTGCATCAGTTCCTATAGATTATGTTCGCCTTTCTCCGTGAAATTCAGATATCTCCTTGCCTTCTCCGCATCAGAGTCCATCTACTGATTCATCTATGCATTTTAATGCAGAAGAAATTTCTTTGGGTACTGATACAGTTGTTGAACAGGTACTCTTGCCTACTACTGCTGCTTCTCCTACAGATCTCTCTGAACAGTTTGCTTAGCTACGGGCTTCTATTTCCCAGCTGTCCGTCAAGCAGTTGTGAACTCAAAGAAGCATTGGCAATCTTCAGAACCATCTCTTATCCAGAATCAATGATCTTGAGAAAGCTTCTGCCAACGCTTGTACTCAACAAGAACAAGACCTTCGAGGTCACTTTAAAAGCGTTCGTCAGGAAGTCTAAATTCAGAAGACTGCCTTATCCTTTGAAGTACATGAGTTTAAGCAAGGCGTTAGAGCTCAAAGTGGCATTTTCTCGACGGACTTGGCTACTATTCGTAAGGAGGTCAAAGATCTATCTAAGGATTTCGACGATAAATTGGTTGTTATTCGCAATGATCTACTGGAATTCCGTGTGGAAACACAGGGACAATTAGCTTCCCTTAGTACTAATCTTGCTGAACTCATAGCCTTTGTCACTAATGGTCATATTGACAAAAAGGGGGAAGTGGGTAGTAGCCATGGCCGAGGTCAGCCTCCTCCTGGAGATGGTGATGGTAGTGGTAGCAAGAGTGAGCCTTCGAGAAAAAGAGGAAGCAGTGGATCTAGGCAGAAAAGTTGGAGATACTGGCTAAATGAATAAATCTGAATATGGATTGTTACGAGTTCTAGTTTTTCAGTTCTTGTACAAATCTTTTGTACCGTGCTTCTTATTGAATATATATACATAAGTAGACTTGCAGCAATTTATTGTTGTCTCTCTTAAGTCAAAGGCTGCTAAATTTTGTCATCACCAAAAAGGGGGAAAATTGTTCAGATAAAATTTATAAGTTTTGATGATAACAAATTAAGACTGAAAACTGGACATACGTATTCGCAGAGGACAAGAGAATTGAAGATTTCAGATTCCATGACGTCATACAATTGCATTGAAGATTTCAGATTTGGGAGCTCTGAGTTAAGTTGCGTTGACATTTGAGTTGACTATTTGGGTATTGTTCAGATATCGAGTCAAGTATTCAGTTATCGGGTCGAGGAATTCAGAGTTAAGTTCTCAAGATATATGGTTATTTGAGTAATCGATTTCATCAGTTATTGGGACGGTATTTCATTTTTGAAGTGACTCAGACTTGATTCAGAAACTACAGTAAGAGATCTGTTTTTAGAGCAAAGTAGATTCACACTTGATTCAGATGTCTCAGTAACAGATTCCGTTATATTGACTCAGGAGGTATTTTTTAGATTTGAGAGCACAAACAGATTCTACTCAAGTTACTTCAGATATCAACATTTCAGATATCGTTACAGAGCAAACAGCGTTCATCAGATTTGAGGTTATCAGAATTGTTTTAATCAGACTTAAGTTTATTTTCAGATGTCGCTAGCATTTCAGTTTTGACAAGGTTACGGAGATATTTCAGATATGATGGCAAAACGAAAAGAGAGTCTATAACACTTCTCGAAAGGAAAATATTTCAGACTTCTCTATCAAAACAGAAGTGAGCCTCGAACAATTCCAGATGTTTTAAAAGGATTATTTGAGGAGAATCAACGGTCATGATTTAATCGTTTAAATGCCTGGAACTAAGGAGACAAGATCAGAGCTATTTTGGGTAAAATTGCACAGTACGCAGAGTGCTTGATACGATGATTACCAACTTTGGTATGTAAGTCAAGTTAGCCCTGACAAGCGCAGTTTACCTTTTGTATGGCATTAATGGAGCACTAAATGATATGATACGATGAAGATATGCGAAGTAGCTTATCTCTACTGGCTACATTTATTGACCGTTGAAGACAAATAGTATAAAAGGCTGAAGAATTCAAATGAAGAAGCCTTCCGCTCCTCTTCGTCATTAGTGATTCACAACGCTCATTCTTTGTCATCAAAAAGCTCTCAAATACTCGGGAACCATTCATTGCAAATATATTCTAAGTCCAGTATTACAACTCGAAGAATATTCAAGTTCAGCCTTCATAGTTTTTAACCTTTGAGTTATCTTCTGGTTTACATCTGTAAACAGTTCTTGTTGATAAAAGAACCAGAAGATCTACAGTACTCAATAACATCGTATTTCATTATAATATTCATCTTTGAGTCTGTAACGAACTTGCTGTGTGAAGCAGTTCGAGAAATCATATTGTTTGTAATCTGTAGTATATCTGCGTGAGTTGGAGATAGCTAGGAGTTCATCTTGAGCGAGGCTCGGTGACTGGGTGTAGACAGAAGTTGTGTGCATCAAATTCTTCTAGTGGAACCTTCCTGCAAAGGAAGAATGGGAGACGTAGGATTTGATATCCGAACTTTCAGAAACAAATCTCTGAACTCTATACTTTTACTTATCGCATTTATTTACATTTGCACTATTCACTGATTAATTGGCTTATTTCCGCACAACTACTGTTAGTCAAGAAATCAGATTTGGAACTGAGATACCTCAGATCTGGTAACACAGATCTGAGTTTAGCAAGGCGCTTGTAAAATTTGTTTTAAGGTTTCGAAAATAAAAATCCAAGGAGTTCATTCCCTTCTGAACTCCTAAGGCTGTTTTCAATCCATATTGATCCTATCATGGGGTACGGCTTGTGCAAAGTTTCAGCGTGGAAGTTTACTGTATTTTATTGAGTATTTGCGGAATGAGTGTGGCCATCTGATGCCACAGCGAGATATTTATAGGTGCAGGAAGATGAATTCAAAAGTCAGTCGTTACAGACTTGAATTAAAGATTTAATGGCCATTAAACTGACTGTTACAAGTGTAACGATTTAGGCATTAAATTGGGTGGTTTAATTGGTCATTAACTCCCTAATTCGACAGTTACAATTGCGAAATCTGATCTGTAAGTTTGTAGAAGCTTGCCGAAATTCGTGAGCAGAGTTTTCTTTACCAAATCTGAATTTACGTCGCGGAATCTGAGTTGACTTGGTCAAAGCTGAGTTTTCTTTACCAAATCTGAATTTACGTCTTCGAATCTGAGTTGACTTGGTCAAAGCTGAGTTGACCGTCCAAAGATGAGTTGACCAGTCCAAAGCTGAGTTGACCAGTCAAAGCTAAGTTGACTGTCCCAGATCTGAATTGACTGTTTGACCATCTCAGATCTGAGTTGACTGTTGACCGTCCCAGATCTGAGATTACCGTTGACCGTCCCAAATTTGAGTTTTTTTTCGGCTGTATTTTCGAGAGCTGAATTTTTGGATTTTCACAATAGGAGTTTATATAATCTTGATAAAAGTTGGCATCATATATTAACGAATTCAAAAACTCAATTTTACTGGTACACTCGTGGTATAGCCAGGGGTGGGATCTATTTAGGAGCAAGGGCGCCAACCAGGGACGTAACCAGGAATTTATTATAATATACATATGTAAGTTGTTGAGTTAAGCGTATATGTGTGAGAGAAGTACTATGATGGGTGACCTCATGGGAAAGTTTAAATAAGTCAAGCTGTTGACGTTGGCCGCTTGATCTGGTTGGCTAGTTAGGCTGTAAAAGTGTGACGTCAGATCTTAACGGCTAATACTATTTTTGTTGGAGATAAGACCGGTGATCGAAAGGGTACTGACTCTAAGAGAAATGAGATAGCACCAGCAGTTAGACATGCACCTCACCGAACTCATGGTCTAACAGCCTAACCCTAACGCACACAATAGATTTGCTGCCACGTTATAAGAAAATAAAGTTGCACCTTGGCTAACGGCTATAGTTTTTGACAGAGTGGTAAACGCTTGATCCTAAAATACGTATATGTAAAACATGATCTTAATTTTATGTACGGGAAAAAATGCATCGAAATATATGATAAAGACCTATTTAAATCGTAATATATGATTCTTAAGAATTTCAAACTTATCAATGATGAGCTCTGTATCAACACTAAGAGAAATTTCCCTAACAATATAAATAACCATAGCATTGGTTAGAAATTCCTTTTCCATTTCATTGTGAACTGGTGTCTTTATGAATTTCATCCTAAAAAAATCTTGTTCTGTGATTGCAGAAAAAACTGAAAGATTCAACACAAACCTAATCAACGTGTCAATCAACAGGTATATGTTTGCATTTTTTCTTGCAACCAATTCTTGACAGAATATATGAAGAGAATCAAGTTTTTGAAATGCTTCTTTAGTAAAATCTTTATAATAGAACTTATCAACCAAAGAACAAATAGCATCATGTGAAAATTATGTGAATCCACCCGCAGGACTCAAAGCAACACTAAGAGTAAGAAGTTCCATTGCATTATTCAGAAATATGTCGTTCAACTCCATCAACTGAAAATTTATCACTGTGTTGAAAATATCAAAATGATAATGATAACACACAATTATATTATTCCTCTGCTGGCAATAACATTTCATTACATACAGAGAATGGACATTAATTCATAGCACTCAAATTGTCTATGTTTTCCTTCTGCAATGCTTGACTCGACATATCTGATAAACCTAAATATTTTTGCATCAATAACAAGATGAACACAAACTCAAACGATTCTATGTCTTATTACAAAACTTGAGCCTCTCCACGAATATTTGTTAGTTATGAAGCCTAAGTCTACATTAAGTAGACTCATGATAGATTTGGACCGGCCCAACGGGCCCGGGTTCAACGGATGAACATTCGGTTCATTCCTATCACCGTGACTTCATCATAACTCCGATCGCCGATCAGATCGGATGGATCGACTAAGTTTCCAAAACTGAATACTATGATCTGAAAAATCATTTTTCAGAACCCCAGTGCAAAATGACCGTTTTGCCCCTCAACAGCGGAAATCACGATTTGACCCCTGTTGAATTTTATAAAGTCGCACTCCCCAAAATCCTCTTCTCATGCTCAACACATTGAGCTCAGTATCCGTGCGGGAATCTCGAATCCAGTACTTGTGTGACCCTCAATGGTTCAGGGATACAGCTAGCCGTGGGCCCACAACCATTGTGGCTCCGGAATCACAATTCCGGACTTGCCCATCGGATCATGGTAAGAGCGTCTAGCAACATCGCCCCATGATCCCCTAGGTATCACTGATAGTGCCTGCAAGAACCAGTTGGTCGTGGTCAGCGTACAGTACGGTGCTTTCAATCCATATATCCCGATCAGATCAACGACCATTGGTAAATCGAGAGTCGCTAAAGATCCGATAGCTATGCATACATCTTGGAGATCGAATAGTGACATCACGAGTGTAACTAGGTAAACCCATTTACCTAAAATACTTCTAGTACTCTGGACAGCGATTTATACACTATTATCCCCTCAGATAGCATAGGATATCCACGCATGTCTGCGAGCGGTGAATCCTCAACAACGATGCATCGCCTCCTACATGCATCGGGGTCTCACCCAATCCCGCCGCCTAATGACCCCAAGTGAGTTGGCAAACGAGTCAAAGTGAGACGCCTATCATGTAGAGTCTCAATGACGTTTCGAGTCGTGAGGACTAATCACAGAACATCACAATTTTCCCTACCAATGAAACATGGTACTTCGCATCGCAGATACTAGTCTCAATCTCGGGCGGCCTTATCCTCATTTTGACGGCCCAATCGACTAGGAACTAATTTAGAATACACAGTGACTATTATATGTGTTTCATGATAGCCGTCATACCCACTATCACATCTAACATACACTATATTGCATTCTAGGTCTTTACTCAACGCAATTGTTAATCATCATACAACACAATGAAAGTAAAGAATGCCATGTGAATAAATGAGAATATCATATATATAAAGATTGTTTTATACAAGAGTCTATGAACCCACACGCCACAAGTTAGCTAGTCGGGAGCTCATCACTTAAGAACTCCAAAGTTAAGCGTGCTAGTCGGGAGCTCATGACTTGGTGACCCCTTGGGAAGTTTCTCAGGGTGCGTGCGAGTGAGGACAAAATACGCTGTAAAGATCAGTGTTGTTACAGTGGGGGTACGACTGGGTCGTTACAATTGGTATCAGAGCCAGGTTCGAATCTGATCAATACAATTGCTGCCTTATTGTATCTAATCTCTATGTTTCAGATTGAAATCGAACAACAAAAATTGGTTTTGCATGTCGCCGGCCGCCGCCATGGATTGCGGCGACGACCTGCCAACGCACGCGCATATGCGCGCTTGTCGCGCATCTCGGCCGTGCGATGGCCGGCTATTTAGGCAGTAGCCCATGCGCAAGATGTTGCGCACTGGTTGGCGATCGTAGGCACGCCGCTGGAAGCATGGTGGACGACTGCTGGGCGCTGTTTCGTGCATATGGATGCGCAAGCGATGGCCAGCCAATGGCCGGCCAGTGGCCAGCGGCCACGCGAAAAGGTTGCGCGACGTCGGGCCCAAATTTGTTGCGCTATATGCTGCGCAAATCACAGCAGCGTGCGGCCATGCGCCGCACGCTATCTTGGCGGCGGCCGCCGGCGTGCGGCCGCCGTCCGACGTTGTTCCGGCAGATTTTTGCGACGGCTGAACTTTACTTCTAGGGTTTAGTTCGGGCCTGTCCCGGGCAGCCCGTGAAGTTTTCGGGCCGATATTTGATATCGGGCCCATTTTGGTCGATTTTGAAATTTTGAGATTTTTGGGCCCAAAATTGTTTTGACCCAAATATGATGCAATTAAAAAGCAATATGAGATTTTAATTGTAAAATATGATTTTATAATGAAATATGATTTTGTTGATTAAAATTTGATTTTATCGACAAAATACGATTTTATTATAAAATACGATTTTATGATTAAAATATGATTTTGCGATAAATAATTTAATTATTTAATTTATGCATGTTAATTAGATTATCTGCATGATTGGGATGATCGAGAGCCGTGCCCAATGTGTTAGGTATATGCGATAGGTTTTTGATTTCGGTTTGTAAATATTATTGATTATCATTTTAAGTGGGCCTGTTTGTGGCCCGTTCCCATACATTGAAAATGTATCCCTTATATGTCATGGTATATTTAAATGTAAATTACTAAATTTAGTGGGAGGACATCCGAAGACGGTGGACAATGACGATCAAGGATATTGAAGACCGAAGATCTGTAAAACCGGAAGCATTGTAATAGGATTGCATTGCATATTGCATTACCCCTAGGATTGGACCCAGGTCCGTGGCTGGCAACCACGGACCGCATAGCTCTCGCGATCGATCATCCCAATGGTTTTATATATGATATATAGTTAGTTGAATCCGCATGTTGCATGTTTTAAATTTGATTTAAAATAAATGCATGAGACCAAATTTTCAAAAATAAAATCCCTCGTTTTAAATACGATTTAAAACTAATATCAAGATAAATGTTTATTCGATAAACTGAAGGGAATTTAAATTTGTTTAAATTATCCCTACCTTCCATCAACAATGGGTGTACGCCGATGCTACCCGTATACATGGCCCGGCTCATATTATTGAGGGGGTCATGTATGCCGGAAAGCTGTCCACGCCATTGACAATTGTTGTGAGTTCGGTTGGAACTCCCTTTAACGTTGGCTCATAAACCCACACGCCACAAGTTGGCTAGTTGGACATCTACTCTAACAATCTCCCACTTGCCCTAAAGCCAACTACTCATCAGACGCAGTCCCATTGTTTCGCGATGTTTCTCAAACAACGGTCCTGGTAAGGGCTTCGTAAGTGGATCAGCAACGTTGTCCACAGAGGCGACTCTCTCAACTGCTATGTCACCTCTAGCCACAATATCCCGGATTATGTGGTATTTCCTCAGTATGTGTTTGGATCTTTGGTGAGACCTAGGCTCCTTTGCTTGCGCAACGGCACCCGTGTTGTCGCAGTATACCGGGACTGGACCAACTCCATTAGGAATGACGCCCAACTCTTGGACGAAATTCCTTATCCAAACGGCCTCTTTAGCAGCAGCTGATGCTGCGATGTACTCAGCCTCAGTGGTTGAATCCGCGATGGTGTCTTGCTTGGAACTCTTCCAAGAGACAGCACCACCATTGAGCATGAATATAAATCCAGAGGTTGATTTCGAATCATCCACGTCACACTGGAAGCTAGAATCAGTGTAGCCTTCCAGTTTCAGTTCACCACCCCCATAGACCATGAACATATTCTTAATCCTTCGTAAGTACTTAAGAATATCCTTCACAGCCTTCCAATGCAATTGGCCGGGGCTGGCCTGGTAGCGGCTCGTGACACTCAGAGCATATGCGACATCCGGTCTAGTCGAGATCATGCCATACATAATACTACCTATTGCCGAGGAATATGGCACACGTGTCATACTCTCTATCTCCTCATCAGTCTTCGGACACATAGACTTAGATAGAGTGACCCCGTGGCACATAGGTAGGTGTCCTCTCTTGGACTCTTCCATAGAGAACCTCTTAAGTATGATATCGATGTAGGTAGCTTGGGTGAGTCCGAGCATCCGTTTAGATCTATCCCGATAGATCTGTATTCCAATAATATAGGATGCTTCACCCATGTCCTTCATCGAAAATCTACTAGACAACCATACTTTAGTTGATTGCAGCATTCCTACATCATTCCCAATGAGTAGAATGTCATCAACATAAAGTACGAGGAATGTCACAGCGCTTTTAACTACCTTCTTGTATACGGCTCCTCGAGATTCTTGATAAAACCAAATTCCTTAATTGTTTCATCGAATCTCAGGTTCCAACTTCGTGATGCTTGTTTGAGACCGTAGATCGATCTCTGAAGCTTGCATACCTTATGCTCGCTTCCAACAGATGTGAAACCCTCAGGCTGCGTCATATAGATCTCTTCCTTAATGTTTCCATTAAGGAACGCAGTTTTCACATCCATTTGCCATATCTCATAGTCGTACCATGCGGCTATGGCTAACAAGATTCTAATCGACTTGAACATTGCGACTGGCGAGAAGGTTTCATCATAGTCAACACCTTGCCTTTGAGTATAACCTTTCGCGACCAGTCGTGCCTTGTAGGTCAATACCTTACCATCAGGCCCAAGTTTCCTCTTGTATACCCACCCAATAGGAACAATTCCTTCGGGAGGGTCAACAAGAGTCCAAACTGGTTAGCATGCATTAAGTCAAACTCAGACTGCATTGCTTAAAGCCACAAATTAGAATCAGCATCGGAAATTGCCTCCTTGAAAGTTCTTGGATCAGATCCAACAACTTGATCACCTTGATCATCTTCAAGGAGAAAACCATATCTCTCAGGAGCCCTAGGAACCCTTTTGGATCTCCTAGGTGCGACCATTTCTGGTATTGGCTCTGGAGGTGCGGGAGACTCACCTGGTACTTCGATTGGATCTCGAACCTCTTCGAGTTCTACTATTTTGCCTTTTCTATCAAGTAGAAATTCGCTTTCCATAAAGGTGGCATTCCTAGAAACAAACACTTTTGTTTCGCTGGGATAGTAGAAGTAGTATCCAATGGAATTCTTTGGATACCCAATGAATTAGCATAAGATGGATCTCGTATCCAGCTTATCTCCCACTGTATGCTTCACATATACAGGACATCCCCAAATCCTCATGTATGAGTACTTGGGTGGTTTGCCCATCCATATATCATATGGAGTCTTATCCACTGCCTTGGTGTGGACATTGTTCAACAACATTACAGCCGTTTCGAGCGCATAGCCCCAAAACGAGGTAGGAAGTTCGGTGAAGCTCATCATAGATCGAACCATGTCCAACAAGGTCCGATTACGACGCTCCGCTACACCATTGAGCTGTGGTGTGGCCGGAGGGGTCCACTGTGCGAGAATCACATTCTCTTTCAGATAGTCTTGAAATTCAGCACTCAAGTATTCGCCACCTCGATCGGATCGAAGTGCTTTAATACTTTTGCCTAGTTGATTTTCTACTTCAGCCTTGAATTCTTTGAACCTTTCAAAGGATTCAGACTTGTGCTTCATTAAGTACAAGTACCCATACCTAGAGTAATCGTCGGAAAAGGTGATGAAGTATGTGTGACCGTATTTAGTACCAATACTAAACGGGCCGCACACATCAGTATGGATCAAATCCAATAGGCCTTGAGCACGCTCACCCTTGCCCTTGAAGGGTTGCTTAGTCATTTTTCCCTTAAGACAAGATTCACAAGTCGGTAGGGAGTTAATGTCTGACAGATCAAACATGTCACTCCTAACTAACTTGTTCATCCTACTTAGAGAAATGTGACCTAGACTAGCGCGCCAAAGTTGTGCTGGGTTCAAGTTATCGTGTTTCCTTTTAATCGTTGTTGTATGTGCTTCAACATCGCGAGTTGGAACGTCTTTTAATTTTAAGGTGTATAAATCGTTTTCGCGTTCCCCAATTCCAATTAAACATTCATTCTTGTAAATATTGCAAATCGAATTAGCAAACATACAAGAATATTCATCACTATCAAGCATAGAAACAGAAATAATGTTCTTTATTAATTCGGGAACAAACAAAACGTTTCTCAATAACGACTTAAAATCAGAAGACAGAAATAAATAAACATCTCCTATAGCTACTGCAGCAACTCTTGCTCCATTGCCATACCTCAAGTGGATCTCACCCTCTCTAAGACGTCAGCTTCTTGTCATCACCTGCAAATCATTGCAGATATGAGATCCACATTCGGTATCAAGTACCCAAGAAGTCGAATTAAGAGACATATTTATTTCAATATAGAACATACCTTTCGCAGTTCGCAACTGCTCGAGGTACTCCTTGCAGTTCCTCCTCCAATGCCCAGCCTTGTGGTAGTGGTGGCAAACATCCTCAGCCTTGTTCGGTTTGGAAGCCTTTGCCTTTGGCTTCTTGGCGGACTTTTCCTCCTTCGCAGGAGCAGAACGCTTCTTGCTCTTGCGTCTGGGTCCCTTCTTCGCAGAGGAAGAAGAGCCCATAAGGAGGACGGGTTTGTCCTTCTTTATGGTCCCTTCAAACACTACAAGCATGTTAACCACCTCTTCAAGGGTGGCTGCCAGCTTATTCATGTTGAAGTTGACCACAAAGGGGTCAAATGCAGCGGGTAGTGAGAGGAGAAGTACATCCACCGACAGCTCGTGTGGAAGTGCGATATCAAGGCCCGACAGCTTTTCAATGAGCCCAATCATACGAACCCCATGCTCGCGGACCGAAGTCCCATCGCGCATGCGGATTTTCATAAGCTCCTTGACAGCCGTGAACCTCTCATGTCGAGAGTTCTCCCCGTACAGTTCCTTGAGATGAAAAAGTATGTCAGCATCATACTTCGTCTTCTCAAAGCGCCGTTGCATTTCATTGGACATCGATGCCATCACATAGCATCGAGCTTTAACCTCGTCGTCCCACCATTGTTTAAGCGTTACCAGCTCCTCAGGGCTGATATCGGCAGGGGCTTCCTTCGGAGGACTCTTCTCTATCGCATAAAGAAGTTTTTCCGAAGCCAATACAGGATTGAGGTTGCGGAGCCAGTCTTGGTAGTTCAGACCGGTGAACCTGTTGCTATCCAGTATAGCAGCAAGTCGAGTCATGAAGGACGGTCCCCTTAACGTCCCCAATAATATGAGCCAACGTTAAAGGGAGTTCCAACCGAACTCACAACGAGTGTCAATGGCGTGGACAGCTTTCCGGCATACATGACCCCCTCAATAATATGAGCCGGGCCATGTATACGGGTAGTATCGACGTACACCCATTGTTGATGGAAGGTAGGGATAATTTAAACAAATTTAAATTCCCTTTAGTTTATCGAATAAACATTTATCTTGATATTAGTTTTAAATCATATTTAAAACGAGGGATTTTATTTTTGAAAACTTTGGTCTCATGCATTTATTTTAAATCAAATTTAAAACATGCAACATGCGGATTCAACTAACAATATATCAATATATATAAATATTGGGATGATCGATCGCGAGAACTATGCGGTCTGTGGTTGCCAGCCACGGACCTGGGTCCAATCCTAGGGGTAATGCAACATGCAATGCAATCCTATTACAATGCTTCCGGTTTTACAGATCTTCGGTCTTCAATATTCTTGATCGTCATTGTCCACCGTCTTCGGATGTCCTCCCACTAAATCTAATAATTTACATTTAAATTTACCATGACATATAAGGGATACATTTATCAAGGGGTGGGAACGGGCCACAAACAGGCCCACTTTAAATGATAATCAAAATATTTACAAACCGAATCACAAAACCTATCGCATACACCTAACATATTGGGCACGGCTCTCGATCATCCCAATCATGCAGATAATCTAATTAACATGCATAAATTAAATAATCAAATTATTTATCCACAAAATCATATTTTAATTACGAAATCGCATTTTATAAATAAAATCGTATTTTGTCGATAAAATCAAATTTTAATCAACAAAATCATATTTAATTTATAAAATCATATTTCAAAATTAAAATCGTATTTTGCAATTTTAATTGTATCAAATTGGGCTTAAAACAATTCTAGGCCCAAAAATCTCAAAATTTCAAAATTGACCAAAACGGGCCCGATATCGAATACCGGCCCGAAAACTTCACGGGCTGCTCGGGACAGGCCCGAACAAAACCCTAGAAGAAAACAACCGTCACGACATCACCGGAGCATCGCCGGGCGGCGGCCGCCGCCGGCGGCCACCTCCACAAAAATCGTGCGGCGCAAGGCCATGCATGCGGCCGCGACAATGCGACACAGCCGCGCAACGCGATGCGCGACAGGCAAATCATCGCGCGCTGTCGCTTCGACCATCGCGCAACCAGTGCGCATGGCCAACGAGCAACGGCCGGCCATCGTTGGTGCAAAGGCTTGCGCGCAACAGCGGACAACGGCCGCGCGACGTGCGCGACCTTCGCGCGAAGCGTCGCTCAACATCGCGCAACGATTTGCGCGTCGAGCAGCCCACGGCCGATCACCTCCCGGCCATTGTTTGTGCAACCGTGCGCGGGGCAGCAGCCCACGATCGGCCGCCTAGCGCGACAAGCGCGCAGGCAAACGCGCGCGCACATATGCGCGCGGCGGGATGGGTGGCGCGCCGCCATGTGCTGCGGCGCCGTGACCGGCTTGCAACGCCTTTTCTTTGTTTTTCGATTCTGAAACTTGAAAGTTAGATACAATATGGCACAATTGTATTGATCAGATCCGAACCTTGGCTCTGATATCACTGTTGGGGAACCGCGGCGGATCCGGATCACGCCTCCCGGCGAGGCAGCGGAAGAACAAAAATTTGGCCGGGAGACGATCAATACAATTCTATAAACAAATAAATCTATGACATTCATAGGGTGTTTATCAATGATTACCTTGCTGGCAACTCGTGCCTGACTCCGACCAGTTTCACGAGGAAACCGGCACTTCACGGTAGGCGACGGTAGATAACGTCAATCAGGTCCACGACCAGATACGAGACTCCTTCGTCAGCCTGCACTATAAGGCCTGACGAGATCGGCAAGGACGGATTCTCCTCGTTAAGTTGGCCGGAACAATATCCGGCGAAGGAGGCGGCGGCGGCGGCGGCGTGCGCCGGCGGTGGCGGCGGCGTGAGGTTTGAGGAGAGGGGGGCGGCGCCTAGAGCTTAGGGTTAGGGTTTGTATCAAAGTGTTGTGTTAGTTATGAAAAGTTAAGCCTTATTAAATAGACTTAGTCGTAGTCTTGGACCGGCCCAACGGGCCCGGGTCCAACAGATGAACATTCGGTTCATCCCTATCACCGTGACTTCATCATAACTCCGATCGCCGATCAGATCGGACCGATCGACTCAGTTTCCAAAACTGAATACTATGATCTGAAAAACCATTTTTCAGAACCCCAGTGCAAAATGATCGTTTTGCCCTCAACAGCAGAAATCACGATTTGATCCCTGTTGACTTTTAGGAAGTCGCACTCCCCAAAATCCTCTTCTCATGCTCAACACATTGAGCTGAGTATCCGTGTGGGAATCTCGAATCCAGTACTTGTGTGACCCTCAATGGTTCAGGGATACAACTAGCCGTGGGCCCACAACCATTGTGGCTCCGGAATCACAGTTCCGGACTTGCCCATCGGATCATGGTAAGAGCATCTAGAAACATCGCCCCATTATCCCCTAGGTATCACTGATAGTGCCTGCAAGAACCAGTTGGTCGTGGTTAGCGTACAGTACGGTCCTTTCAATCCATATATCCCTATCAGATCAACGACCATTGGTAAATCGAGAGTCGCTATAGATCCGATAGCTATGCATACATCTTGGAGATCGAATAGTGACATTGCGAGTGTAACTAGGTAAACACATTTACCTAAAACACTTCTAGTACTCTGGCCAGAGATTTATACAATATCATCCCCTCAGATAGCATAGGATATCCACGCATGTCTGCGAGCGGTGAATCCTCGACAACGATGCATCGACTCCTACATGCATCGGGGTCTCACCCAATCCCGCCGCCTGATGACCCCAAGTGAGTCGGCAAACGAGTCAAAGTGAGACGCCCATCATGTAGAGTCTCAATGATATTTCGAGTCGTGAGGACTAATCAGTACAACCAAGACCTCGGACTTATCCACTCGACAAATGGTAACCACTTGGAAGTCCGAACGAGGGTAGTTCGATAGATCACCAGGTCACTACCTATCTGCATGCTCAGAACATCACAATGTTCCCTACCAATGAAACATGGTACTTCGCATCGCAGATACTAGTCTCGAGCTCGGGCGGCCTTAT
>KV006675.1:314134-329112 GCA_001598015.1 Dorcoceras hygrometricum
GCTCTTACCATGATCCGTTGGGCAAGTCCGGAATTGTGATTCCGGAGCCACAATGGTTGTGGGCCCACGGCTAGCTGTATCCCTGAACCATTGAGGGTCACACAAGTACTGGATTCGAGATTCCCGCACGGATACTGAGCTCAATATGTTGAGCATGGAAGAGGATTTTTGGGAGTGCGACTTCCTAAAAGTCAACAGGGGTCAAATCGTGATTTCCGCTGTTGAGGGGCAAAACGGTCATTTTGCACTGGGGTTCTGAAAAATGGTTTTTCAGATCATAGTATTCAGTTTTGGAAACTGAGTCGATCCGTCCGATCTGATCGGCGATCGGAGTTATGATGAAGTCACGGTGATAGGGATGAACCGAATGTTCATCCGTTGGACCCGGGCCCGTTGGACCGGTCCAAATCTATCATGAGTCTACTTAATGTAGACTTAGGCTTCATAACTAACAATTCATTCATTAATCAAACCCTAACCCTAGCTAAAAGCGCCGCCCCCTCTCCTCTCTCAAAAGCCGCCGCCGCCGCCTTGCTTCGCCGGAATTTGTTCCGGCCAACTTGACGAGGAGATCCGTCTGTGCTGATCTCGTCAGGCCTTCTAGTGCAGGCTGACGAAAGAGTCTCGCTTCCGGTCGTGGACCTGATTGACGTAGTCTACCGTCGCCTACCGTGAAGTGCCGGTTTCCTCGCGAAACTGGTCGGAGCCAGGCACGAGTTGCCAGCAAGGTAATCAACTAAAACACCCTATGGTTGTGTTTGATTTTATTGTATTGATCGTCTCCCGGCCAAATTTTTGTTCTTCCGCTGCCTCGCCGGGAGACGTGATCCGGATCCGCCACGGTTCCCGACAATATTACCATTCAAACCTCCATCGATAAGATCTGCAAGAAGTGTACATATTGAACCAAACAAATCAATCAATCTTCGAATAGAGTAAAATGTGAACTCCAATTAGTAGAACCACTTCGAACCAAAAAAACAAATTTAGTTAGCTCCACTTCCCCTGATTCTATCAGATCAATTATCTTAGATTCTTGAATTGATTTCAATTGAAAGTAGCGTTACACAAAAGCACCAAATAAAGTGATAACTGAACCAAACCTTTCAAAATAAACACCACACATTATTAAACTAATTCGAAACTAAAAACTAAACCAAGCTTTCAAAATAAAATGTATACATAGCATTTTAGCTGTTTTCTCTAGAAAAATGTCACCAATTTCGGGATTCACACTTCCTAGTATTTTATCAATTCATTATAGTTTCCTGAATGGTAGAGTCAATCGATTCATCATTACCTCTTAAGCACATCCTTGTATTTCTAAAAAAAACTCACAAGTTCTATAGACACCTTTAAAAGCAATGATTTTCTTCGATTTCTGTTGAAGATTGTTTCTCTAAGTTGATCCAAGTTTTATAAGTCTGCGCACTTTCTCATAGAAAACTTGTGTCTTGAATTATCTTCTCCTTCATGTTGCTTGAATGCACAATTCTTACAATTTATTATTTTCCAATTCTTCAATCATTTGACAGTGAATGTATCAAACGATGCTGAATTATTATCGAAGATATAAATGGGGAATAATATGCACTCTCCTTCTATCTAGAAAACTCGAGCCATGGATATGTTGGGAACATGAGGACTCAAACATGCGATTTGACCCCCAACAATCTGTAACGACGACGTTTTTTAATAGCAAATAAGTTTAGGGTTCGAATGGAATGATACTCAAAATTTTACTTGGTCCAGAAACAATTAATCAAATACTTTTGGGTTAAATTGCGAATTTGATAAACTTTTTCAGATCGCACAATATGAAAGAAACAGACTGAATATATTGTCAAGGCTATATATATATATATATAAAAACAATTAAACAAATACTTCTGGGATTAATTGCGAAACTTGATAAACTTTTAGATTGTGCAAAAAGAAAACAGACTGGATATCTTGTCAAGGCAATACGTACTGCGGAGCTTGTGCATATATATATATATATTCAAAGATACAATTTCACTCAGATTACATTGAAAAAATGAAGAAGTAATCTGAAATGTTCAAAGGTTGTATCTACTCTTCTATACAACCAAAAGACTGTAAACTGGAACAGCACGAAAACGAATGTCCACGATAAACACCTCAGATCTGATCCAGCTCGCACCAACCATGTTGGGATTAATTTAATAAGTTTTGATGAAGACAAATAAAAGAGATGAATCAGCTCAAAAGTACAAGATCTGGACGAAGCCTACAACGTTGAAAATAGAAACCAGATCAGAGCAGAGCTAAGCTGGACAGAGCCAAGATGGTTAAGGTCAAACCAGCTCAGAGACTTTTAGACGATAGCTAAGCTGGTTAAAGTCAAATTAGCCCAGAGATGTTTAACTGGTTATGGACAAGCCGGTTCAAGAAATTCAAGCTCGGAAGAACAGAAACAGATTGAAATTACATCAATTCAGAAGAGCAGATAAACAATGATTTTGGAATAGTTGTGAGAACAGCTCAAAGCGTATAGCAGACCAGCTGGAAGACCAGTTGAATAAACTAGCTCGAAGGAAGGTTGTTCTACATATGTTATCTGGTTACACAGGAAAATGTACAAAGACTGCTATCTGGATCAGTATAGAACAAAGACAAGAGCAAATCAGTTCAAAGCAGATTGGATTCTAATCAGCCTAAAACCAGATCAGAAAAGCAGTTCGACGTATAGCGACCAAATCATATAACCAGCTAAGTTAGGGAAAACTTAGCATATTGAATTTCAGAATGTTTGAGGCTACGTACAGTTTGATGTGGGACGTTTGACTTCTCTGCAATGATTTGTAGTCGCTGGAACTATTTTCAGCTAACTCCTGATTTACAGAGATTTGATTGAAACTGAAGACGACGCAGAGTTGCTAAAAAAGGAAATGCATTTAATAGAGTTGTACGTACATAGAACAAGCAATTAAGACGCCGCAGGATTTTTAATTTGGATACATTCGATGTGTCTACTGGTAACATTTATTACCGTTGTATCCAAAGGATATAAATAGAAGAGCAGATCAGCTGTGAGAAGGTTGCCGAATGAACTGACCGATTACAATATCAACGAACTCACGAGCCTACAAGCCTTCACAAGCAAAAGCAGAGTTCATATTATTGAACCAGCTCACAGCTAGTGACACACACGCACAGATTGTTTCATATCAAATCTTGTGTCACAGAAACATTTTTACACCCTGTATATTGTCGAGTTTCCATTGTAACATCATAAACAGAGAGTGTTGAGTGCTAGATTTGCACAACCAGCTTAGAGATGTGTTCATTGTATTTCGAACCAGATCGTGGGTCTGTGTTCGTGGTTGAGTGCTAGGAGTTCTTGCAGCTGCTGGCTGTCGGATCGGGTTTGTACAAGGAGTTGTATAAATCAAATCTTCTAGTAGAAATTCTTCCCACTGAGGAATAAGTGGAGACGTAGGAGAGTTAACTCCAAACTTCCAGAAACAAATATCTTGACTCTTTATCTTTGACTTTACACATTTAACTGTTCACTGTTGAATCGTGTTCTTTTCGCATAAAATTAATTTTATTTCACAAAGCAACAGCAATCACTGAGAACCCTCCAAGCTTGTAACTCGGCTTTGAGGTTTGCATCGAGCAGTAAAATATTTTGAAAACGGTTCTCAACTCAAATTTAGCAAAGGAGTTCATTCACCCCTCCCCACCTCTGAACTCCTGAGCTTGTTTTCCGATCCTAACAAGTGGTATCAGAGCACTTTGTTCTTGAAAGTGCATTTTAGATTGAAAATTTTTAACGGTTTGAAAATGATTTATGCTCTAATAGTAGTTTTCTGCGAAAGCTTATTCATGGTACAAAATAGTTTCAAAGTTTTTAGAGCTCACTATATAAAGATAGGGGGTGTAATGATTTTTGAATAGCAGAGCACTAGACCAAAAGTGAAAGGTGCGGCAAAATCTCTTCTGTCAAGCTGACGGATTGCACGAGATCTGTGGACTCCAAGACCCCTTACTTTGGATGTGAATAATAGCGCAAATGTCAGAGTTCGAGAGAAGCGGAAGAGATTCCGTGAATTCAGATGTCATTTATCCTCCAGTCTGCATAGATGAGATTTTTCAGTAGCATGGAACCTATTTTTTAAATCTTATCTCATGAACACTGTATTTGCAAAATGTCATCTCCTGGAAAATGTTTTCTTTTCAAAAAATAAAATCACCCTGTGCTTTGTTGAGGGGGAGTTGTTTTAAAAGGGGGAGACAAGATTTCAAATCCTTTTTGATTCCCACAAAAGGGGGAGAAATATTTTCAAACATAAACATGCATGCATATGTTTATTCAGATTTTGTGTAAATCAAAAAGGGGGAGATTGTTGGATCTGCATTTACATATCAGAATATTAATTTTGATTAACACAAAATATGTTATTATTCTACTAACGGTTTACGTGCGATGTGCAGTAGCTAGTCTGGATAAGACAAGGAGATATCCAAACTGGAACAGTGAGGGGACGCCTAATCTGGTCTAGTTGAAGATATCCACGCTGGAACAGTGAGGGGATGCCCGAGCTGGTACAACAGAGAATTTTACAGGTCGTAGAGGACACCAAGCTGGTCCACCAGCTTGGTGCAAGAGCAGTTCAGTGATCAAGTGCAGTGAATATTCAGTGAAGTGCAGAACTGTTCAAGTGCAGATCAAGTGCAGCACAAGTGCCGTGCTCAAGTGCAGAGCCGAGTACAAGCGCAGTGATCAAGTGGGAAACCAGATCACAGAGCGCAACAAACATGAGTTGAGTGCAGCTAGAACACCTCAACAAAATTGGTTAGCTGATCGTCAAAATCGAACTTTAAAAGTAACAGTCAACACAACTTGCTTACTCTGAACAGATCGATGATAAATAAGCGACATGGTGTTATTCCATATGAGATCTGGAACGGCAAGAAACCTGATATATCTTATTTCAGGGTGTTTGGATGCAGATGTTTCATCCATAACAGCGGTAAAACATATCTGAAAGCTTTTGATGTTAAATCTGATGTAGGTATCTACCTAGGTTACTCAGCAATGAGCAGAGCCTATCGAGTTTTCAAAAACAGGACTCTCACTGTTGAAGAATCAGCTCATGTGGTGTTTGATGAAACCAGCTTCAGATCAACATCAGCTTCCAAGCTAAATGTTTTGTGAACTCGTTTGGAATCTACTAATCTGGAGGAATCAAGTGACGATGAGGCACACAACAGATATCAAGCTGGTGACCAGCACGCACTGGACATGCCAATTACCAATGCATATTTTCAAGATGTTGGGCAAGATGGTCCTGATCATGATCAAGCTGGTGAAGAACATGTACAAGCTGATGAACCCAATATAACAAGTGGTACTCCCACAAGTGTAGATCAAGACAATCCAGCTAAAACACGGGGGGAACAGGAAGCGTCGACCTCCTATTGACCAGGTTTCAGGAGGCATAAAGATCATCCACCCGAACTGGTCATCGGTAACCCTACTGCACCCCTTAGGACACGAGGACAGATGATAAGCGAATAACTTAATTCTGCTTTCATATCGCATATAGAGCCCAAGAAGGTAGAAGAGGCCTTAGTGGACTCAAGCTGGATAGAAGCTATGTAAGAAGAACTTAGCCAATTCGAAAAAGTAAAGTATGGCATCTAGTTCCTAGACCTACTAACCAGAACATTATAGGTACTAAATGGGTCTTTAGGAATAAATTAGATGAGAATGGAAATGTTTTTTGAAATAAAGCTAGGCTAGTAGCTCAAGGCTATAGGCAAGACGAAGGCATAGACTTTGAGGAATCCTTCGCCCCTGTAGCGAGGCTAGAGGCCATCCGAATATTTATTGCATATGCCTCATTTAAGAATTTTAAAGTTATCAGATGGATGTCAAAAGTGCATTCTTAAATGGCATCTTGAATGAGGAAGTGTATGTTGCACAACCTCCGGGCTTCGTAGATCATACCAGATCGGAATACTATATAAGCTTGATAAAGCTTTGTACGGTCTGAAACAAGATCCTCGAGCTTGGTATGATACTCTGTTCAAGTTCTTTATTGATCATAATTTTGTTATTGGTTCTGTAGACAAGACATTGTTTAAATTCGTTAAGAATGATCATGTCTTGCTCGTATAGATCTATGTCGATGACATTATATTTGGCTCGACTAATTCTAAGCTTTGCGACAAATTTTCCAAGCTCATGCAGGACAAGTTCGAGATGAGCATGATGGGAGAGCTGACATTTTTCATAGGATTGCAAGTAAATCGGCTTGAGGATGAGATTTTCATCAACCAAGAGAAGTATACAAAGGAACTTCTCAAGAAGTTTGGGATGGAAAATTGCTCATCAGCAGCTACTCCAATTAGTGCTTCCATCAAGCTGGATAAATATGAAGCTAGAAGTGACGTTGAGGTAACAATGTATCGTGGGATAATTGGATCTCTATTGTACCTAACCACAAGCAGACCGGACATTATGTTCTCTGTTTGTATGTGTGCAAGGACCCAAGCTGATCCAAAACAGTCACACTACATGGCTGTTAAACGAGTTTTTAAATATCTATAAAGGGCACGCAGAATGTGGGTCTTTGATATCGCAAAGACTCAAGTTTCAATTTAATGGGATACAGTGATGCAGATTACGCAGGTTGTAAAGTTGATCGGCGTAGCACTAGTGGACTTGTCAATTCTTGGGTGATAGACTAATTTCGTGGTTTAGTAAGAAACAGACATCAATTGCCACATCAACAGCCGAGACAGAGTACCTTGCAGCTGGAAGCTGTTGCGCTCAAATATTATGGATTCAACAACATCCCCGGGATTATGGCATTGATTAATAAGACGCACCCATTGTCTGTGACAACACAAGTGCCATCCCAATCACTCAGAACCCCGTGCTGCATTCCAGAACCAAGCATATCGACATACACCATCATTTCATTAGAGACCACGTGCTAAAGAAAGATGTTCTAGTAGAGCATGTGACAACGGATCAGCAAGTGGCTGATATATTTACCAAGCCTCTACCGGACGTTAAGTTTTCTTACTTTAGAAACATTGTAGGTATCTTGGATATGTATTGATCATGTTCTGAATACATATGTTCAGGGGGAACAAAACAATTCAAACAGATAATACAAAAGTCTGTTGTTTGTCACCAAGCCGGTCGGCTCCGTGCTGATCTGGTTCAGTTTAGCAACATACACAGTGTGATATTATCACGGTGTTTGAATAAATTTTTCTCAAGCTGGTATACAATAAATCGAATGATTGAGATTGGTTTGGCTTTTCAAATTCATTTTAGATCGGACGGTCATCTTTGGAATTTCAAATGACTATTCAATGTGATGATGACACGTGTCCACTAAAAACCCTTCTCTCATCTCATTCATACATAAACAGTTTCACTTTACTTTTTACAGTATGCTTTCAAATTTTCGTGCACTCTAGCAAATTCACAAGCAATTTATAGCTTTTTTCGTGCAATCTCTCGCATTTTCTTATATTCCTAACCCTTTACTCTCAGAAATGGCTGCTTCCTTATTTTCTAACGCTATGCAGGTTGATTTCGCGTCTGTGCTCGCTATGGAGCACACTGGCATGGTGCACATGTTTAAGTCCCTGTAGGAAACAGGGCTTCAAGGATTTCTGGAAGTTTCCAACTCTGTGTTTGAGGGAGCTATCACTGAATTCTTTGCGAATGCAAAGGTTATTGCTGGGACAATTGTCAATTTCGTGGCAAATCACAAAATGGTACTTACAAATGATGTATTTTCTAAAGGTTTGTCAACTGATGGGATGGTTGGTTTCCTTGATATTCCGACTGAAGCCATGGTGGAAATGCGAAGGAGGTTTTCTGGATCCGATGTGCCGGTCAGGGCACCAAATAAAAAGAAGGAAATGAAGATGGAATATAGGCTGTTGCATGACATTGTTGCCAAGGCACTGTGTGCCAAACCTGGCTCCTTTGGCGTGGTTACCAGAAAAAATTCGATCTGATGGTGGCCATCACTGCTAATTTGAAGGTAAAATGGGCACAGGTTCTATTTCAGGTTTTGACTGCTATGGTGAATAGCCCTAGTCGTCAGTCACAAGGATTTGCGATTCAGTTAAGTGTTTTGTTGGAGCGCCTAGTCAAGGCCGACATCGGGGAGTCCATCAAGCTCCATCCGCAAAAGGTGTTGAACAACAAGTCTGTTCACACCTACATAAAGAAGAATCTGAATGTGGTTCCAGCTGGTGAGTCAAGCAAGCAGAATGAGGATACAGCCAGTGGAACAGAGCGTGGCCAGTCAAAGATGACCAAGAATGTGGAAAACGAAGTGGAAACATCGATTGGAAAGAAGAAAAAGAAGATATAAAAAGTTGTTCTAGTGGTAAAGAAGCAGAAAGTGGTTGTGCAGCAGCCAGTGGAGGCTAGGAGCCAAGTTGCTCCAGCAAGTACCAGTCTGAGACCAGCTCCGATGCGGATTCACGCCTGTTGGCTAAGCTGAAGAAACGTAGCGGTGCCCCGAAGAAAAATTGGTTGTAGAGTCATCTGACTCGGAGTCTACTATGTTTTTTCCACCGGTGCTAATCACGAAAAAGCACCGGACCAAGAGAATAAAGAAAGTGAAGCCTAATGCTGATCATCCAGTTGAGTCCCAACCTGGTCCCATCCCTGACATTCCAGCTGGGGCTGAAAAGGCTTCAACTGCGGGTGGTCCAGAAGCCAATATGGAGACAGATCTAGAGGAAGAGTGTAGAAACCAAATAGAAAAGGAAGATGCTACGAACGAAGGTGCTATTGTGGTGAGGTCTGGACCTGAGCAACCAGCTCAGCAGTCATTTACTTTTGCTGGTAAGGGATATTTGCTCCCATGTAGATCAGGGAGATCAACTGGGCGATGCACTTTCTACCCAAGATCGACCCAACAGCAAAGGACAAAGAGATATTGGAAGTTTTTGCCCGACCTAACCCAGTGGAGGAGCATTGTCAGTTGGTGCTCAAAACCGCGTGGGAAGATGTATCCAGTAAAATGGCTGATTAAGACGAATGGGTACACTTCCGCACTGCGGTAAGACTCAATGTTGTATCATCATTTGAGAGTTTGACCAAGATTGAAGATCAGTTTCTGTTTTTGGCTGAGACAGAGCAAATATCTGAACTGTTTGAGAGAAGGGTCGCTAGTGTTGTACAAGCTAGTGCAAAAGCGGTTAGATGAGCACCGAGCAAAATTTAAGCTAGCTGAGCCCTCTATTATTTATGATTACATGTGTATCCGATTCCTAAGACGAGAACTCAAAGAAATTGTGAAACAGCACATGGCTCTCCGAAGTCTAGCTGGTCTACCTCTTCTGGCTCCAGAAGCTTCAATCGCAGAAGATGCTGCCAATGTGGATATTCCACAGATTACATGGTCTGAGGCACGCAAACTTCTGTTGACAGGAGCCAATCCAGCTCAGCCAGCGCAGCCAAAGGTTCTTGCTCTTGAGTTTTCAACTCAAGAAGAACATGAGCAAGCAGCAGCAAAGCAATCAGCTTAGCAAGAAGAGCAGGTGGAAGAGATTTTTTGGACAACTGAGAATGTGGAAGGGACTGAAGCCGTGAATTATCCAGACCATCAGGCTCACGGGAACGAGCAACAGGCTCGAACAGAGGAGCATCAGGCTCCAGGTGATCGAGCACCGGCTCACGGGGAACCAGCTCCAGAAGAAGAACACGAAGACGAGCGATCGGCTCCAGCTGGTTCCTCCAACTCTAGTTCAAGTCATGGTTCGAAACCTTCTAGATATTTTTCCGTCCACAGTGAGGATATTGAGGATAGTCTGGGTACGTATCCCAGTTCCAGTGCCAGTCCCAGTTCCAATCAGGGTCCAGTCCATCTAATTTACAGATGTTTGTATATACTGACAATAGAGAAGAAAATAACCGCACAGCTCACGAAGACAGAGAGGATTCTACCCAAACTGGTCCACAACCCATAACTATTCCAACCCCCCAGATTATGTACAATACTGCCAAGGAGCTCACATCTCTGAAAGATAGTGTATCTTCCCTGGACCTAAAGGTTGAACGCATCAAGTCTGATACAGAATTTGCGAGGCATAGTACTGTGCAACTAAGGTGACAGCTCGAAACATCACCCGACGGGCAAGAAATCAAGATAGACGTGCTGGAGTCCACTCTGGTTCATCATTTTGCAGATAGCCAATAGCATCTGGTGGATGAACTTGCGTTTGTCAAATCACAGCTTGCTGAGATGGTTGATTGTCTAAAGGAGCTTCGTGATGCCAAAAAGTAGGAAGGACCGAGTAAAGGGCCGGGGCCAAGCATTAAAAAGAGAAGGCTGCTGTGACTATGGCTGGTTCTTCGTGTCGTTGTGTCTGTGATGTACAGCTGATATTTTTTTGCTTAACAGTAAATAAAATCTCTTTTTTATGCGCAAGTTTTTTCATCACCAAAAAGGGGGAAATTGTTGGGATGAATTACATAATTTTTGGTGAAGAGAAATGAAAGAAATTAATCAACTCAGAAGTACAAGATCTAGACGAAGCCTACAGCGTTGGAATTAGAAACCAGATCAAAGCAGATCTAAGCTAGACAGAGCCAAGATGGTTAAGGTCAAACCAGCTCAGATACTTTTAGACGCTAGCTAAGCTGGTTAAAGTCAAACCAGCCCTGTAACGACCGGAATTTTCTCAAAAGAAATTTAGAAATTTGGGGTTCGAATTGAAATACCCAAAAATTTCAATCTTAACAAACATAAAAGTCGTTACTAAATTCTGGACTAAATTGCGAATAAACACAATTCATTGCTGCTGAAATGCGGAACAAATGAAACAATGACGTGAGCGGAAGTAGAATCAAAATCTGATAAACACTTTTCATGGCCAATGAAGAAAATCAGCTGCAAGGGTATACAAAACACGGAACTAAATCCTCGGCTGATCGAAATACGAATGAACTTGCATATATCTTTACACCAAAAGTTCATACAGATTTATACAAAAGTGAGGAACTAGAAATCTGTTAACATACAAAACTATAACTAAAGTTCTGTACATCAAAATCTGAAAGGAACAACGGAAGATGTCCACGATAAACACATCCTTCCTTTCTGATCATCTCCCTCCAGCTCCTTACTGCTGATTACCTGCACTCAATGAAAACTAGTGAGCCAAAGGCTCAGCAGGTAAAATCTGAAATAACAAAATCATGCAATAGAACTGAAACTGTAACTGGAATCTGAAAGCTGAATACATAACTGAAGTCTGAATACGCTTTAGAATGAATAAGTGCAATAACATATCTGAGAAATCTGATAGAAACTGAAAGCATAGAACATAATCAAATTCTGAAAACATTTTCTTTAAAAATTCTCTAGAGCTGTGATTAAAATCACACTTGCGCTCTTCTGAAATTATGACAACACTTTAAACATTTTGGTCCAATTCGTTTGATCAAACTCCTGATATCAGTCTCTTAGCACTATGGCTCATGGTGAAGGGATATACAGATCCGTCGACCTATACACCTGATCCTTCCTCTGTTGAAAGGGCACATGGTTCGTCAGCCGCGAACTCAACCTTCCTCTGG
This sequence comes from Dorcoceras hygrometricum, assembly GCA_001598015.1. Lineage (NCBI taxonomy): Eukaryota > Viridiplantae > Streptophyta > Magnoliopsida > Lamiales > Gesneriaceae > Dorcoceras > Dorcoceras hygrometricum. The sequence continues at coordinate 325,731 of KV006675.1, forward strand.
GGACCTTCTTTGTTGGCATAACTTAAAACATTTTCTAAAATATCGTTCTGCTCTTTCTTTTCTTTCTTAAAATCTGTTTTCTTTCTCTCTTGTACGAATTACTGGTTTTCTATGTTCAATGATGTTCTGGAACTTCAAGGGATTTCTCTGTAAAACTTTCAAAGATGAAAACTGAATAAAAGCTCTCAAATCTAATCAATTGAATCGAATAAATCTTTCGAAATGAAGTGGAAATGAATAAGGAATCAAATTCTGGAATTTCGTTATCTGTCGAAGAAATGAACAGTAACTATCTGTTGAAGAAATGAACAGTAGGTAACTGTCAACAGACTCTCTGGGAAGACACTAACAAAACTGTCAACAGATATCGCTCGGGGAAAACAACGGTTGCTGTCAACAGATATGTCTCTGGGTAACGAAGTAACAGTGGTATATGAACGAATGTAACTGCTGACAACAGCTGATGAACAAACTAACAACTGATGAACAATGAAAAGCTGACAACAGCTGATGAACAATAAAAGATGCAACAGCTGGACATGAAATAGTGCGACTGCTGATCGCAACTACTGAACGCAAACAATGCGACAGCTGAAATCTATACTTAGAATATTTTCAACAAAGAAATATCAGTCGTGGTATAAGAACCAGATTTTCAGACTTAACCAGGTGAATGACGATGGTTTTCCTTTGTCTGAAGAATTCAAATATCTGAAGAAATTTTTGGAAGAAAAATCGAATAAGCTACTTATAAGAATTTCTGAAGAAAACTCAAGAACTAACTAAAAGACATCTTCAAACCATTTTCTAAAACATCTTTGAATCAAAATACAGTAACTCAACTTCTTTCAAAAACAGAGCATGAACTTCTGGTTTTCTGAAGAACAGCCGAAGCCATCTTCCTTTTTTTAAAATCTCATATAATCATGCAAACAAAATTGAATATAAGCTTTCACTGAGTGAGCAAAAAACAGAGTTTACATTCCTGAATTCTTTAACACAATCCGCAGTAGAAATCCAGCAAATCACCAACACTCCGATCGCCTCCTTTAAAAAGCTTTAAAACTTTTGCTCGGTTTCTTAGAGAGAGCACCGCTTTAGCTAATTTGATTTGAAGATAATGATGCATGAAGCAGCTAACATCCTATATATATGATTTGTAAATGCCTAAAGATGAAATGCATTCAATTCAATATGTCGAAACCTTCTAAAAGCGTGCTTTGTTTTAAGATGAAATGATGCATATGAAAACCGAACAATTTTAGTTAAAACAGCAGGATTCGATCGACTTGCTGTAATTGGCTAAACAGCTGCTGCAATCGTATTCTAACATCTGAAATTTAGCTTTTGAATAAAGAAAGCTAAACAATACATTTTTGAATTCTGAAACTCGATATAAACAGAGTTTAATAGAATAGCATCGTAATCCCTCAATCTCATATCTTTCTAGTTTGTGGCCTCTAAACTATCTGGGCATTACAACCTACCCACCTTAATAAAATTTCGTCCTCGAAATTTCTTACTTAATAGATCTGGGTAGCTTTTCTACAAGTCCTACTCACTTTCCCACATAACTTCTCTTTCAGTGTGATTTACTCACTGCATCTTAATCAAGGGACAGTTCTATTCTTAACTTACGGTTTTCTCTTAAAAGAATCTTTACTAGAAGTTATTCATAATTTAAATCTAACGCTACTTAATTAGGTTCTTATCTGAGCATCTAATTTTACTATAAAAGACGCATCGCTGAAATGAAATCAGACGCAACAAAATGGAACAGTATTTGGAAACGAAACAAATTCCTACTGTTTAGGAGAACTGCTGAAAGAAACCAGCTGGGATGAATAGGAACCAGCTGCAAGGTCTTTTACTAACAACAAACGTATTAATTAAAACGATGCCGTTGCGAAACAACATGAATAGTACAACTGCTGGATACAATCAATATAATGCAACTGCTGGAAATGAACTATGCAGTTGCTGGTCAAAACAATGGAATGCAATTGCTGAAAAATGAACTTTGGTGCTGCAACATCAAACGACAGCTATGCTATCAGCTGTTTTCTATCAAACCAGACTTTATACCGATTCGATTAACAACTACCGATTACATAGCGTCAAAATCCGATATTACCATTCACCGGAAAATGAACAATTCTAAACATGCGGGAAATAAAACTCGAACTCAAAGGGATCTAAACACAGTACTCTGATTCTATTTCTTCTAAGTTAGCTATCAATTTCTTAACAAATCTATCTGATACAAAATACCAATTGACCAGAATCTAACAATGCTAATGTAAACATATTGGCAACAAAATCTTACCCGTCACCGCCGAAGTATCTGCTGGGGTTTCTGCAGCTGTCATTATGTAAGCTCTACCGGTGATAATTGGTCGCTTCTGGGAACACTCCCTAGACATATGGCCTGGTTTGCCACAAGTATAACACACTCTCTGGCCAAAAAGACACTGGCCTGAATGGTTTTTCTTACAGGTTGGACATGGAGGCCTGATTCCTGAATTAGGGACAGCAGAGATAGGCTGTACAACTAATGGTCCTTTTTCTTGAGACTCCTGCTGGTTATTATTTGGTTTCTTATTTTGCCTACTGTCCTTCTATTGAAAAGCTTGTCTTTTCAATTGTCTCTCTTCTTCAATTACCTTCCAATCTTGTTCTGCCCGTAGGGCCTTATTCACAGCTGATCTATAATTCTCACACACAGAGATTCATTCACATTCATTGTATAGTGAATGAATCTCAAAACCAGTTTCAATCAGGTCCCGTCCAATCACGATGACGTAAAACTCATGTGTATGTAGTTAGTCACACAATTGCGGCTGGTGTGCATTTGTGAAGTCTAGGAGTTCTCGCAGCTGCTGGTTGCGGGATTGGGTCTGTACGCGTTGTATAGATCAAAGTCTTCTAGTGGAGCCTTCCGAGGTGGAAGAAGGGGAGACGTAGGACATTGAAGTCCGAACTTCCAGAAACAAATCTTGTGTATTGTGTTCTTTAAGCTTTCAGCACTTGCATTTACCTTTAGCATCTTAGCATCGCATAACACAGCACGCACCATTATTTCAGCACTCACGCATACAGTTCAGCACACAAGCACAGTAAGTCTCGAACAGATTTATGTGGAACATAAATCTGTTTGAGTTGGTTTTAAAATATTATGATTCAGTTCTGGTATTTTCCACATGATTTTAAAATCATACCAGATCTGTCTCCGGTGCTCTTGTGATTTTAAATGTTCAAGAACCTTGAGCTATTGCAGCTCCGTATTAGCAGCGCGCAAAAATCTTTAATCGCTCATTTTAATCAGCGGCTACTAAGTTTCCTTCGAAAACAGGGACCAACATCACCCAATACCGCCACCTGA
>KV006675.1:356829-374439 GCA_001598015.1 Dorcoceras hygrometricum
GAGACTAGTATCTGCGATGCGAAGTACCATGTTTCATTGGTAGGGGACATTGTGATGTTCTGAGCATGCAGATAGATAGTGACCTGGTGATCTATCGAACTACCCTCGTTCGGACTTTCCAAGTGGTTACCATTTGTCGAGTGGATAAGTCCGAGGTCTTGGTTGTACTGATTAGTCCTCACGACTCGAAACGTCATTGAGACTCTACATGATAGGCGTCTCACTTTGACCTGTTTGCCGACTCACTTGGGGTCATTAGGTGGCGAGATTGGGTGAGACCCCGATGCATGTAGGAGTCGATGCATCGTTGTCGAGGATTCACCGCTCGCAGACATGCGTGGATATCATATGTTATCTGAGGAGACGATGGTGTATAAATCTCTGGCCAGAGTACAAGAAGTGTTTTAGGTAAATGGGTTTACCTAGTTACACTCGTGATGTCACTATTTGATCTCCTAGATGTATGCATAGCTATCGGATCTTTAGCGACTCTCGATTTACCAATGGTCGTTGATCTGATCGGGATATATGGATTGAAAGGACCGTGTTGTACGCTAACCACGACCAACTGGTTCTTGCAGGCACTATCAGTGATACCTATGGGATCATGGGGCGATGTTACTAGACGCTCTTACCATGATCCGATGGGCAAGTCCGGAATTGTGATTCCGGAGCCACAATGGTTGTGGGCCCACGGCTAGCTGTATCCCTGAACCATTGAGTGTCACACAAGTACTGGATTCGAGATTCCCGCACGGATACTGAGCTCAATGTGTTGAGCATAGCGACTCTCGATTTACCAATGGTCGTTGATCTGATCGGGATATATGGATTGAAAGGACCGTGTTGTACGCTAACCACGACCAACTGGTTCTTGCAGGCACTATCAGTGATACCTATGGGATCATGGGGCGATGTTACTAGACGCTCTTACCATGATCCGATGGGCAAGTCCGGAATTGTGATTCCGGAGCCACAATGGTTGTGGGCCCACGGCTAGCTGTATCCCTGAACCATTGAGTGTCACACAAGTACTGGATTCGAGATTCCCGCACGGATACTGAGCTCAATGTGTTGAGCATAGGAGGAGGATTTTGGAGAGTGCGACTTCCTAAAAGTCAACAGGGGTCAAATCGTGATTTCCCGCTGTTGAGGGCAAAACGGTCATTTTGCACTGGGGTTCTGAAAATTGGTTTTTCATATCATAGTATTCAGTTTTGGATACTGAATCGATCGGTCCGATCTGATCGGCGATCGGAGTTGTAATGAAGTCGCAGTGATGGATATCGTCATTTGGACCCGGGCCCGATGGGCCGGTCCAAGTCCATTACTAATCTTATTAAAAGGGATTAAAGGGCTTCATTATACACATGCAACAACTCATAAACTAATACAACCCTAACCCTAGCACACCTTGGCCGCCTCCCTCCTCTCCAAGCCGCCGCCGCCGCCGTGCCCGCCACGCGCCGCCGCCGCCGCCCCTCGCCGGAGTTGCTCCGGCCAACTTTTCGAGGAGAATCCGTCCGGGATGATCTCGTCGGGCCTTCTAGTACAGGCTGATGAAGGAGTCTCCCTTCCGGTCGTGGACCTGATTGACGAATCTACAGCCGCCTACCGTGAAGAGCCGGTCTTCTTGTAATTCCGGTTGGAGCCAGACGCAAGTCGCCAGCAAGGTAACTGACTAAACGCCCTATGAATGGTTCATAGTTTGCAGTAGTTTTTAATTGTATTGAACGTTTCCCGACCTAATTTTATTCTTCCGCTGCCTCGTCGGGAGACGGGATCCGGATCCGTCACGGTTCCCCAACAACTACAATGGAGAGTTTTAAGTTTACATTCACTCTTATCTATTTCGCTCAACTCTCGAATGTGAGTGAACGTATATGTGTGTGAGATTTATAGTGTAAGCACTATCTCTCAAATATGAAATCTCACACACTGGGAAGTGCTCCTATACGAGCTAGTTTTTCATTGTCTTCCCAAGTTGTGCTTCATCTTTTTAGTGCGTTCTAGATTTTCCCAACATTCTCTCTCTGTTTTTGTGCGCATGCTTCAATCTGTGCTTTGCGCATGATATATAAAGCCTTATCTTCATATTTGTCCGTTGGACACAAATTTGTAGCCGTTCTGAAAAGTCTTCTGACGTATTTGTACTTTGTGACCTTTGGTTTTTAATGCGTTGCAGGATTTATTTGACTTGAGCTCTTTTCATCGGGTTTCTGCAGCCTTTGCTAACTTCGAGCTCTGCTTTCTTGTACCTGATGTGTACAAGACGAAACAAATTAGTTTGAACCAATTAATTTGGTCTTCGTATGTTTGTATTCAAACTGCTTTGTTTGTCTGAGCTGGTCTGTCCAGATCTGGTTCCTTAGCTGGTGTCTTCCCAGCTGGTTGCTCTTCTTCTCTTATCTGCTTTTGAGCTGCTCTGCTTCTGTGCCTCTTGATTTCCAGCTTTACTCCATTCCCAGCTGGTTTCTCTGCTCCGAGCTGGTCTCTTTCAGTTCAAGCTGGTTTGTCCTTAACCAGCTGGGCTCTATTCTTCTTGTCGAGAGCCCCAGTTACTTGCTTGTCCTCTTTATCCATTTGGACACCTCATCCAAACTATCAGCAAGCACACTGTTATAATAATCAATCCAATTCATATGATGAATTGATTATTGCGCATAGTGATCTGACCTGCACTTGATCACTCCGCTTGTCTATGCAACGATACTTGAACACTGCACTTGTACTCTGCACTTGATCTGCTCTTGAGCCGTTCTGTACTTTGACATTCTGTGCTTGAACTCTGCTCTTTTTTATATTCTGCGTGCTTCTCCTGCTCCAGGCTGGTAAACCAGCTTGGTGTTCCCTGCACTTCTGGAAGTAAACTGCTGTATCAGCTTGGGCGTCCCCTTACTGTTCCAGCTAGATATCTTCGACCAGTCCAACTCAGGCGTCCCCTCACCGTTCTAATTTGGACTTCGTGTCTACTCCAGACTAAGCAAGCTGCGCATGTCACGTAGAGTGTTAGTGTAACGCCCAGTAACATTTAAATCCACAATTTGAAAGTTTAAAGAATTGAGATATCTATTTGAAATGAAATTGTTAATCAGCTTTCATATAGTTGATTTTTCAGATTTGAGACACTGTTATAAGAGCTGTCCAGCCGGTCCATACAAGCCGATTTATTTCCTCTTTTTGAATAAAAATGGTTCGGATTTCATCTTTAGTTGCTTTTAAAATTAGAGTAGCACTTTTTAAGTAGTTTTTAGCACTTTTAAAAGCAAATTTGTTCAACTATTAGACTTAAGATTTCATATAAAAGCTGTTGAAACACTTCATACGTATTTCGTTTTCAAATATTTCACTTTTCATAAGTGGTTCTCTCTGCAAGAAAATCGAACAAAGTTTTCAAAACTTTTCACAGGAAGTGATCGGATTGTGTGTTGATTCAGGCCAGATAAGCTTGCTGTAATTGTTGTCGCAGAAAAAGGCAAGTAAACTCTGTTTCTTGCTACACTCTTGAAAGCATATATTGTTTCCGTTACATGTTTGTATGCGTTTTAAAAGGTTTGAGAACAGTTTTTGATGTTCTTCAAACGCAGAAAGAAGTTATGATGTTTTATGAAGAAAGTATGTGTTTGCTGAGGATTTTGATTCAGAAAATTTATTCGAAAATGTTTTAAGATGTTCATTTATGTTTCTTCTTGAGTTTTCTGGGATATTCTTCAAAGTAACTCACAAGAAGCTTACGTAATTCTCATCATTAGTTTACAAGCAGTTTTGGTATTTTGCCTTAGTAGCTTACAAGTAGCTTCGTCATTCTTGTTTCTGGAGTTTTTCTTAGATATTTCGATTTCTTCAGATTAAGGAAACCTTCTAAGTTTTGATATTTCAAGCTAAGTTCGTAATCTGATTCTTTTTCGGAACCGTTTTATGTTGAGATCTGAATTCGTAATCCAAGTCTGAATTGACTTCATTTGACCATCGAAATCTGAACCGTTCATTTAAGTCATGTTGACTTTTCCAAATCTGAGTTGACCAAACAGTCCAGATCTATTTCTATTAAAAGCGAATACGCTTGCTTATTGTTCATATTCAGAGCTGATTTCAGTTTTCTCCTTCGATTGAAATCCCTTGAATTCCCAATAGTTTCTGGACATCAAAAGGGTTTTAAAACGGAAAACCATACTCGACAGTGTCCTGTTTCAGAGCAAGAAACGAAAGAAGAAAAGCAAGTTACAGAAAGAAAAGACAGAAAAGAAAGAAAAGAAAGTTTTATAGAATGTTAAGAGATTATGACATAGATAACATATGGTCTATACGGAGAGGATGAAGACGCTGGCTGACGAACCAGTGTGCCCCATTCAAATCTAAAAGGACCATGTTTTCGTTGATGAACTACATACCCTTCATAGCGATAGATGGGATTGTTCCCAGTCCCTGATATCAGATGACAGTTTGATCAAATGACATTGACCTATGTCCAGGTGTCTAAGCCATATTTAGATTAATAATAAAAATAGAGCACATGGTGATTTATAATCACGACTCTGAGAAATGTTTAAGATTCTTCCTTTTAAAAAGCAAGTAAATGTTTTCAAACATGTGCAGTTATGCTTTCAGATATTCCAGATTTAACAGATTATGTTGTTCAGCTTTTCAAGCTTTCCCAGTTTACAGTTTCCAGATTATTGAATTACAATACTTAGTATACGCTTTGATCAGTTTTGAACTATAGTACAGATAAAGTTATTGTTATGCTTGCATTGCCTGCTTTTGCTATTCCTGATTTACTTGTTGGGCCCCTAGGCTCACTAGTTTTCATGAGTGCAGGTGATGAATAGTAGGGAGCTGGATGGTGTGAGCTGGAACAGATCGGAGGTGTTTATATTGGACAACGGGTTCAGTTCTGTGTTCAGTTCTGTTTATCGAAGTCAATAGCTTCCGTTCACTTTTCAGTCTCCTCTGTTTTGTTGTACAGAAATATAGTTACAGTTTTGAAACATATTCAGATTACCGATTCCTTGTTTTGATGTAATCTGAGCAAAATTTTATCAACATTATATATATATGTTCCGCGTAGTTATATGAACAGATCTGCTTTCTGTTATTTCAGTTCTACGAATACAAAGTTCTATTCTTTTGCAATTCAGTCCAGAAATTGTATGTTGTTTATTTTGATCCGCGTACAAACTTTTATCATTCTTCAATTCGAACCCCAAACTTATTAATTTAAGTTAGAAAAAGTCCAGTCGCTACAGTTAGTACAATATTAGCAGATTTTATGTTAATCAAAACTTAGATTCTGATCTGTAGGAACATATCCAACAATGTTTGAGGCTACGTACAGTTTGATGTGAGACGTTTGACTTCTCTGCAATGATTTGTAGTCGTTGGAACTACTTTCAGTTAACTCCTGATTTATAGAGATTTAATTCAAACTGAAGACGGCGTAGAGTTGCTAAAAAAGGAAATGCATTTAATGGAACTGTACGTACATAGAACAAGCAATTAAGACGCCACAGAATTTTCAATTTGGATATATTTGACGTGTCAACTGGTAACTTTTATTATCGTTGTATCCAAAGGATATAAATAGAAGAGCATATCAGTTGTGCGAAGGTTATCGAATGAACTGACCGATTACAATATCAACGAACTCACGAGCCTACAAGCCTTCACAAGCAAAAGCAGAGTTCATATTCTTGAACCAGCTCACAGCTAGTGCACACACGCACATATTGTTTCATATCAAATCTTGTGTCACGGAAACATTTGTACACCCTCTGTAGTGTCGAGTTTTCATTGTAACATCATAAACAGAGAGTGTTGAGTGCTAGATTTGCACAACCAGCTTAGAGCTGTGCTCATTGTATTTCAAACCAGATCGCGGGTCTGTGTTCGTGGTTGAGTGATAGGAGTTCTTGCAGTGCTGGTTGTCGGATCGGGTTTGTACAAGGAGTTGTATAAATCAAATCTTCTAGTGGAAATTTCCCACTGAGGAAGAAGGGGACGTAGGAGGGTTAACTCCAAACTTTCAGAAACAAATATCTCGACTCTTTATCTTTTACTTTACGTATTTAATTGTTCACTGTTGAATCGTGTTCCTTCCGCATAAAATTAATTTTATTGCACAAAACAACAGCAATCACTGAGAACCTCCAAGCTGGCTAAACCTGATCACCTGCACTTAGGGAAACTAGTGATCCTAGAGGCTCAACAAGCAAATCTAGATTTAAAGAAGGCAGGCATTACAGGCATAACAATATCTTTTACTGTAACTGAAAGCTCATAAACTGGTAGAGTTTGAAAGCTGAACAACTCATAAGTTGAATACCGAATATTGAAAACTGATAAACTGAGAAATTGTGAAACTGGGAAAACATAAACTACACATGCTCAAAACATTTTAAAACGTTTAAACTATAAGCTATAATCTTTAAACTGTAAACTTTAATCTATAAAGTTTAAACTGTAAAGAAAGTAACTTTATCTTTCTTGAATACTTGGTTATACAACAACCCATAGTATTCCTCATTTTCTATGGTGAAGTGTGAACGAAAGCTCTTCTTTTGGTCCTCTATTCGATTGATCAAGCTTGACTGGTTCCATGTGGAGCGGGACCACACACGCCCTAATCTTTGACTCTGTTGGCATTGCACTCCGGTCCGTCGACCGATTCTCACACACCCTGTGTTGGCAGAGCACTCCGATCCGTCGACCGTTTACTACACACCCTATTTTGGCAGGGCACTTCGATCCATCGATCGGTTACCACACACCCTCTGTTGACTCTCTGATATTCGTCATATTTCACAAAACCCTTTTGAAATAAACTTCCTTTAAAACTCTCTGTAAATATTTCTTTAAATATTTTTTTTCTTTTCTTTCTTGATCTGAAACATATCTCCTCGGGACCCGAGGAAAGATCTCCTCTAGGAAACCCATTGGTAGCCTTCCGTCTTGATACAACCCGATCACCTTGGTCCTCGAGGACATGTCACTGATAAAGCATGCAACGTCGGGATAAAGAGATCCGAACAGGTATCCAGGCGCTCCTTGTGATTTCCAGCCAAAGCACCCCCAATAGGCGCTCCGTAGGTTCCCGCGATGCACCTCGGGCTATATTTCTAGGACACCTTCGGGTCTCGAGTGTGAAAAGTCTTCACAGTATAGCTTGGCGACATGCCCTCGAGGCAATAGGCCAGCTATTGATAATGACCCATTATAGCCATTTGGCCTGATTTTTTAGCACATGATTAGTGCACTACAAAAGCTGCAAAACCCATCCCTGCGTACGAGGGATAGGATAGTGTACATGCAAGGTCTGCAAAACCCATTCTGGCTCATGGTTACCAGGGTGATGTTTACGCAACAGTCTCCTATCCCCTCCTATAAATACCCATGTATCACTCCGTTTAAAGACATTGAACAGACTTAAGCATCGGAGGATATTCGTTGGGATAACTCCCGACGCCCTTTGACCAGTGCATGTGGTTGCGGGACCCAACAACACTTCTGCCATTGTCCACACGCCATAGTCTTGACTCTGTTGGAAGGTGTAACGCCAGGAATATTCCTACCTAAATCGCATGCCTTGTTGTTTTATACGAGTCCGTTTAGAGTTTGTATTTAGGTGATGCAAGACCGGAAGGAAGACGACGGGAACACCGAGGTTAAACTGATTTCGTTTTTATAAAAATTATTTTTAGGCCAATCTCTAAGTTGGAAGCAATATTCCTTATTAGTAAAATATTTATAAAACCCTCAAAAGTTAATTTTTCATATTTTATTTCCTAAACAAAAGTTTAAAATATATATATATATAGTGATTATTCCTAATTAACTAAACTTGTTGGTCACTAAACAACACTACACACCCACTCACGAGATTTCCATATTCTTTCACACCTCATTTCCACTAAACAATTTCATAATATATACATATCACAACTCCCAACCACTTGAACTTATGAATGTTGGGTGCAAGTCAACCAAATAGTCTACACACACAGACGATACTTGTGGAAATAAATTCATAGCTCCAACTTCTCCCTTCCCCCAAAACCTTTGCATGCCGTCCCTCCTCCCTCTCCCTATTATCCTCTCCATTTTTGTTGTAGCTTAAGGCTTCTTCCTTGGCTTGGAGGTGTTCCTTGTTTTCCTCAAAGCCTACATCACTTCTTGGTTGTAAGTTATTTTTCAAGAAAGGCAAGTACAAAATATTCTTGATGCATCTTTCAAGCAATATTAATTTGTGTGTGTAGATCTAAAGGATTTGATGTTTTAAATTCAGAATATGATGTTTGATCTGTATGTTAACATAAACTTTTCATGAACTTGGCAGCCAAGGCATAGATCTAGACTTGTGGGAAGGAGAGGAGTCATGAGGGTGGGAGATCGGTCATGGATGGAGAGTCACGGATTCTCCTCGGTTCCTTTGGCTTCGGGCGAGCGTGCACGGTCTAGGTGTGGCTGGGAACGGCCCTGGATAGTGCAGGCTAAGCCCTTGAGGCCTTGGTAGACGAGGGACTGCGTGAAGGGGCTGTTGAGTCGTTGGGGTTGCATTGAGGGTTTGTAGTTAGAGTTTGAGTGAGAATGGTTTGTTTGTGGCCAAGGGTTGAGTCCAGGCAGGTTATGAGAGGGTACAGGGGTCGTTTTGGGTCTGGTCTAGCGTCTGGTCATGCCCTTGGGTCGAAAGAAGTGGTCGGTTTATAGGAATTGACAGCACCTAGGGTGGTTTGCCCCCTGTGCGTGACTAGCGTGGTTGCAGACGTAAGGTTGGTCACGCCTGTAACTATTTTTGAGATTTCTTTGTTCCAGACTCAAGTACGTCGAGTTAGGGTTATGTGGGTCCAAGTTTGAGGTCATATGGTTAAGAAATGAATTTTATATGATTTTTACGGTGTTGTCGCGCAGAGTGGGTCCTTTCGGGTCATTTTCGGAAAAATTGAAATTTCGGGTCTTAGGGGCGCCAAAATTCGTGAATTGTTTTATTTGATATTTTAAGCTTGATTTCAGTTGATTTTAAGCATTTTTAGCATCTTTGTGATTTATGAAATTTCGGAATTTATTTATGGTATAAAATCTCTAAAAATTATAAATTCAGCATGTTTGACTATTTTATGTCATTGTTGACTTTTATAAAATGTTTTATGAGCAAAAGGTTATGATTTGAGGAAATAAGTCTTTTTGAGGAATTTTGAGGCATGAATGAGGAAAAATAATATTTTGAATGATGGGACTTGATCGTGGTTTTTCTATGACGGATATGGGGTCGGGAGACGTTCCGCTTGCCATATCAAAATGACGGGTCTGGGCTTCAGATAAGTACTGAAGTGCCTTTCCACCTGACGGGTCTGGGCTCCAGATGAGTACTGGAGTGCCTTTCTAACCTAGTACTAGTGTTTATTAGCTTGATGAGTTTTGTACTTGTTGAGTCTTTAGACTCACTATGCTTGTTGGATGTAGATGAGGCTGAGATCGAGAGGGGCAGGATTCCTGAGCGGATTGCAGTCGGGCTTGGCACCTATCCAGTGACCATTTCGTTTCCGCTTAGCAGTTTCAGTCATTTTTAATAAATGTCGACTTGTTTGAGATAAATATATATATATATATATATATATATATATTTCTTATGCACAAGGATTTTTATGACTTAGACAATTTTTATATTATTATGCATGATTTGGATATATTATCGAGATTGAGGGTTTGATATGTTTGTTTTAAAACTTATTATTTATTTTCATCAGTGAGTTTGAATTTTTTAGAAAGTTTACCTGACATATTCGTCTAAGAGTTTTACTATTATAAAAAAAAAATTCCGCATCTATTTTATTGAGTAAGGTGTATTAAGGGTCTTTACACCGAGATTTCTCCCCATACAGTTCCTTGAGATGAAGGTGTATACCAGCATCATACACCGTCTTCTCAAACCGCCGCTGCATTTCGTTGGACATCGATGCCATCACATAGCATCGTGCCTTAAGCTCGTCATCCCACCATTTATTCAGCTTTGTCAGCTCATCAGGACTGACATCGGCAGGGGCTTCCTTCGGAGGGCTCTTCTCTAGCGTGTAGAGAAGTTTCTCCGAAGCCAGGACAATATTGAGGTTTCGAAGCCAGTCTTGGTAGTTTAAACCAGTGAACTTGTTGCTATCCAGTATAGCAGCAAGTGGATTTTTCATCGAAAACATAATGAAAGCAGTTTATACTGAAAAGAAAAACAGACATGCATTACCAACTATTCATAAATAACGCTAAGACATAAAACATGGTCATTTAGTTTTATGAATTACCCTCCCACTATTTTAACGATTTCACCACCCTCTAATGAAATCGAGAAAGCAAGTTTCCTTAGTGGGTACACAGAGTCCAATCAAGAAATCATGGTCCCGAATAATATCAGACAACCATGACCCTCAAAAGGTAGAGCCCAATTTCAACATGACCCATCAATGTTGAGTTGTGATGGACGGTCCCCTTAATGTCCCCAATAATATGAGCCAACGTTAAAGGGAGTTCCAACCAACTCACAGCAAGTGTCAATGACGTGTACAGCTTTCCGGCACACAGAACGCCCCCAATAATATGAGCCGGGCTATGTATGAGGGTAGCATCGACGTACACCCATTGTTGATGGAATGCAGGAAATTTTAAACAATATTTAAATTCCCTTTACTTTCATGATCTTATCATGAACCTTTTAATCTTGATATGAATTTCAAATCAAATTTAAAATGAGAGATTTTAATTTTGAAATTTGGTCTCAATAATTTTAAATCAAATTTAAAATCGCGGATTCAACAGATATATATCACATATATAATTGGGATGATCGATAAGCGAGAACTATGCGATCTGTGGTTGCCAAGCACGGATCTAGGTCCAATCCTAGGTGACATGCAGTATGCAAATGCAATTCTATTACATAGGCTTCCAGTTTTACAAGACTTCGGTTTTCAATATCTTTGATCATCATCTCCACCATCTTCAAAATTGTCCTCCCACTAAGTCTAATATTTACATTTAAATAGTCATGACAAATAGGGATACATTTTAAGGGGACGAAAATGGGCCATAAATCAGGCCCACTTTGAAATGACATCAACAATATTACAACCAAGAATTGTAAAACCTAGCATACACCTAACACATTGGCCACGACTCTCGATCATCCCAAACATTATCTATTTCAGTTAACTCAATTAATCGCATAAATAAAATAATCAAATAAAATTTGATTTTATCCAACAAAATCATATTTTAAATATAAAATCATATTTTATAAATAAAATCTTATTTCGTTATTTTAATTGCATCAATTTTGGATTTAAAACAATTTTAGGTCCAATATCTCAAAACTTTCAAAAATTAATTTTTGTCCGACCAAAAAGCACATTATCAAGTATTGGCCCAAAAACCCCTCGGGTCGCCCGGGGCAGGCCCGGAAAAACCCTAGAATTCAAAAACCGCCACCGCATCTCCACCTCGGAAACGCCGCACAGGCGGTGCGCCGCCGCCCACACGTGCTGCACGCTGTGCGCGCCCCTGAGCGCAACGTGTGCGTATGGGGGCGGCCACCTGCGCGTACAGCTCGCGCAGGTGGGGCGGCATGTGTGCGGACCACCGTGCGCAACATGTGCGCACGGTTACTTGCCAGCGTGCGCAACGAGTGCGCACCACTGTGCGCAACATGTGCGCACGGTTACTGGTCAGCGTGCGCAACGCGTGCGCAGGCGGTGGCGCGGCGGTCGGAATTTTTTTTTTTTTTTTGAAAAACTGAGATCTGATGCAATACAGGCAGAAAAAGTGTATTGACAGATCCGAGCCAAAGCTCTGATATCACTGTTGGCGCAGCGGCGAATCTGGATCCCGTTTCCGGGACGCAGCGGAAAATTTAAAATTTTGAGCCCGGGAACGGTCAATACACCTAATAAAACATTCATAGAATGTTCAGAACAGTATCTTGCTGGCGTCTAGGCATCCTGGCTCCCACCAATTTCACGAGAAAATCGGCACTTCAACGGTTGGCGGTTTTGGCCTCCGAATCCGGTCCACGACCGTAATCTCAATTCCTTCGCCGGTTTGCACTAGAAAACTCGACGAAAGTTTCACGGACGGAATCTCCTCGCCGGAATGGTCGGAACAAGATTTCCGACGGCGGC
Source organism: Dorcoceras hygrometricum (assembly GCA_001598015.1). NCBI lineage: Eukaryota > Viridiplantae > Streptophyta > Magnoliopsida > Lamiales > Gesneriaceae > Dorcoceras > Dorcoceras hygrometricum. The sequence continues at coordinate 368,985 of KV006675.1, forward strand.
GACGGCGGGGAGGAAAGGAGAGGAATGGAGAAAATTATAAGCTGATGAGCTTTTGGTGTGTTTCAATGAATACCCCAGGGCCCCTATTTATAGGTTTTCCATGGGCTTGGGTCGGGCCCAGACCCAGGGTGAACATTGGTTTCAAGTCCATCATTGTGGCTCCATCATAATCCCGATCAACAATCAGATCGGATCGATATACACAGTGTACAAAACTGAGCATTATGATGTAAAAACATTTTTTCGGACCACCTAATCCAAAATAACAGTTTGGCCCCTGTAAGCTTTAAGGATAGTCAAACTAGACCAAACTTAGGGAAATTGTATTTTGACCCTATTTAATTTTAGGAAGTCTCACTTTCATCCTTCCTCCTACTATACTCAATAAATTGAGCTTAATTTCCGTACGGGAATTGAGAAACCAGTACTTGTGTGACACTTAATGGTTCAGGGATACAGCTATCCGTGGGCTCACAACAATTGTGACTCCGAAACAACATTTTCAGACTAACCCATCGGATCATGGTAAAGCGTCTAGCAACATCGCCCCATGATCCCCTAGGTATCACTGATAGTGCCTGCAAGAACCAGTCGGTCATGGTTAGCGTATAGTACGGTCCTTTCAACACATATATCCCGATCTGATCAGCGACCATTGGTAAATCGAGAGTCTCTAGAGATCCAATAACCATGCATACATCTTGGAGATTAAATAGTGACATCGCATGTGTTACTAGGCAAACCTATTTACCCAAAACACATCTAGTACTCTGGCCAGAGATTTGTCACACTATTATCTCCTCAGATAGCATAGGATATCCACGCACAAGGACGAGCGGTGAATCCTCGACAACGAAGCATCGACTCCAACATGCATCGGGACCTCACCCAACCCCACCACCTAATGACCCCAACTGAGTCGGTAAACGGGTCAAAGTGAGGTACCTATCATGTAGAGCCTCAATGACGTTTCGAGTAATGAGGGCTAATCTGTACAACCAAGACCTCGGACTTAATCCACTCGACAAATGATAACCACTTGGAAAGTCCGAACGAGGGTAGCTCGATAGTTCGCCAGGCAAACCATCCATCTGTATGCTCAGAACATCACAATGTTCCCTACCAATGAAACGTGGTACTTCACATCGCAGATGCTAGTCTCAAACTCGGGCGGCCTTATCCTCATTTTGACGGCCCAATCGACTAGGAACGAGTTTAGAATACACAGTGACTATTAGATGTGTTTAATAATGAAGATAAAGAATTTCATAAAAGAATACGAATTTCATAAATAAATATCGTTTTACATAGAGTCAACAAGAACCCACACGCCACAAGTGGCTAGTTGGGCACCTATTCTAACATGTTGTTCCTGCAATCACACATCAAGAAAACTTGGTACCATTTGATTCAATTGGGTCCAGGTTTGATTAGACCTTTCAGGAAACACACTTGGATAATCTTAATCCATTTTCCAGTGTGTGTATCAAAGTATTTGTGCAGTCCGTGTGTGTTCTTTGTTCTGTTGTGATCATGATAAGCAGTGTTGTGATCATGATAAGCAGCATATGTGCTCTTAGATCTGGGCTTTCGATAATGTGGCTTGCATTGCCTATCCTTCGTTGAAGATCGATAGAGCTGGTTTGTCTTATTGTTGAATTTGGGCTTCCCCCTTATTGTTTCAACTCTTTTGTGTAGCCAGCTCTCCCGAGGCTTCTTAGGAACAGCATATCCCATCCCGCAGAATCTTCCTTGCCGGGTCAAGGGCTTATCTGCCATCATAGCATTACCAGATTTTGTCTCAGCAAATTATTCCTGGCCAGATTTTACAAAGTTCATTGTCTTGAACTTTGTCCCTCCTAGTCTTGGATTGCTGCTGGTTTCTGAAGTACTGCTTTCATTGCTATAGTAACCCAATCCGGTTTTATCACCAGATTGCTTTGTAGCTCCTTGCAGTTTTTGCAATGTGGCAGAAGACTTGGTCCAGGAGCTTATTATATCAGCTAATCGCTGATTCTCGCAGAGCATCTCCTCTTACCTGTTTTTCAATTCATCATTCTCATTTTCAAGCTTACTTAGAGTAGCCTGCATAGCACTTGAGCCAGCTAGCTCAGTGCTTGTTGCACAGCTCTCTTCTTCAGCTTTAAATTCCTTGAATGATTGAGAAAGCTTTTTGTATTCGAGGACCATTTCATTCAGTGTAGTAACAAGATCCTCCCGTGTAAATTCAGGGTTTGAGAAGTCGAATACCTCCTCAGTGTCATCTGCCATGAGACATTGTACTTCATCCTCATTATCACTTGAAGAGGAGGCTCCAGAGCTTGATTCCTCTGAGTCGGAGTCAGCCATGCACTTTTATTTTCTTCTGCCACCATGGCTTTTCAGTTCTCCCTTTCCGATATGCCTCTTATTCTTGTTGTTGCTGTGGTCTAGTCGCTTCTTTTCATCTCTTCTTGGCTTACTACAATCTGCTATGAAGTGACCAGTCTTGCCACAGTTATAACATTTATTGTCAGAAGGAGTGTTGAAGTTTTTCTTGGGAGAGTTAAAAGAGAAGGGTTGGGAATTCTGCTTCTGCATGAATTTTCCAAATTTTCTGATAAGTAGAGCCATTGCGTCCTTGATAATTTCATCTGCTGATCTGCTACTAGTAGAGCATGGATTTTGATCTGGAATTGTGGCATCCAGAGCCTTAGTTGATTGATACGTGGATGGCTCAGCTTCTGCTCTGGTTTCCAATTCGAACTCATATGCCTTCAAGTTGGCAAACAAGTCATGTAGCTCCATCTTGTTCAGATCTTTTGACTCTCTCATGGCCATAGTCTTCACATCCCACTCCTTGGGAAGTGCTCTCATCAGTTTTAAGGCAATCTCCCTGTTTCTATATGTCTTGTTTAATCTAGCCAGCTCAAGCACCAAAGAGCTGAATCGTTCATCGAATTCTGCCATGGACTCTTCAGGATTCATTTTGATAAGCTCAAATTTTTGTAGAGCCACGGTCAGCTTGTTCTCATTGGTTTTCTCGTTTCCTTTGCATATTTGGGTTAGCTTTTCCCAGATTTCTTTTGCAGTTGTGCAAGTCTGGATTTTGCTAAACATGTTGTTGTCTAGCGTCTTGTATAATATGTCCTTTGCGACATTATCCAGATTTGCTTTCTTCCTGACTTCAGAGCTCCACTCTTGTCTCAGATTCTCAATCCATTGAGGTGCACCATCAGCTATAGCAATAGCAGTGTTTATTTTTAATATTGGCATCGGTCCGTTAGTAACCACGAACCACATGTCGACATCCTGTGCTGCTAGGTGCGCTATCTTCCAGACGTCGTATTCCACATTAGAGATCATAGGAATTTTAGAGTGAGAGACCAACATATTTAATGAATATGAATAAATAAGTTGTTCAGACACTGAGAAAACCCGCTCTGATACCACTTGTTAGGATCGAAAAGTGAACTTGGGAGTTCAGAGGGGGGGGATGTAGGAACTCCTAACTGATTTTTATTTGAAAATACGTTTCAAAGATTTTACAGCTCGAAGACAACTTCCAGCCGAGGTACCAGCTGGGAAGCTTTCTCAGTGATACTGTTGTCTCGCGTAATAAAATAATTTTATGCAGAATAAATGCGATTCAAGCAGCTGAACAATTTCAAAAAGATGCGTGTAAGTAAAAGTGGTGAGGACAAGAGATTTGTTTCTGTAAGTTCAGAGCAATATCTCCTCCGTCTCCCCTTCATCCACATCGGGAAGGATTTCACTAGAAGGCTTTGATTTATACAACTCTTGTACAAACCCACTCTCGTGACCCGCAGCCAAGAGAACTCCTAGTAACCAACAACACACAGACCCGCAGCCTGGTTCGTATTTCAACGGTCTTAGCTATCAGCTGGTTGTGCTACTCTAGCACTCAGACACTCTCTGTCTATGTTTTACAATTCAACTCAAGTCTACAGAGTGTGTGAATAACAGTTAGTGAAAACAAAGAAATGATCGATATAAGCTTGTGTCACTCAAGTGAGCTGGTTCACGATGAAATTTGCTCCTGTGAAGAACTCGGGTAGCTTTTAGATGTTCGATTAATTTCGTGGCGTTCGATAACCCCTTCACAGCTTCTCTTCTCTTCTATATATACTCTTTGGATGCAACGGTAATAAATGTTACCAGTAGACACATTGAATACATCCAAGTTGAAATTTCTGCGGTGCCATAAATGCTTGTACGATGAAGGTACAGCTTCATTAAATGCATTGCCATTTTTAGCAAGTCAACGTCGTCTTCAGTCTTGTTGTCATATCCCTGCATATCTGGTTTTAGCTAGAAATAGTTCCAACGATTACAAATCATGACAGAGACATCAACTGGATAACTTCAGATAGTACAGCACTTCAGTCATTCCAAATTTCAAATTCCTTATGCCGTTCTGTACTCAGCTGGTTTTCATTGCCCTGTACCAAGCTGATATACCCCTTCTGGTTTCTGAAGAATGAGCTGGTCATTGTAGTCTCTTATTATCAGCTGGTTTAATATCTCGAGCTGGTCTTTGCACTTTCCTTCCAGCTGGTTCCTACTAAAGTTCTGGGCTGGTTTGACTTTGACCAGAGCATAGCGACCAACTTGACTTTATTTCGATCTGGTTTTTTTGTTCAACGTGGTAAGTCTTGTCCAGATCTTGTCACTTTGGTTTGAATGATCTCTTTTACGAGTTCTATTTCTTGTTAATATTTCATCACCAAAACTCCTGAGTATTTATCCTAACAGGAAGACTAAATCAGAACTGGTTAGTATATCTCAAAGAAAAAGGGATATAATCACCGGCGCTGGATTGCAGTTCTACAAGGATAAGGTTTAAAGTATCTTCGGAGAACTGGCTCAATCAACCAGTGAAAGAAAGGTGTTCTTGCTGTGTTGGCGCAGCAGAGGATCCGGATCCCGCTCCCGGGGCGCAGCGGAATAATTAAAAATTTAGGAGCCCGGGAACGATCAATACACCTATATAATAATTCAAACATTCATAGGATGTTTAGAATATACCTGTCTGGCGACTAGGCACTTGGCTCCGACTATTTCTCAAATGGAAATAGCACTTCTTTGGTTGCTCCTAATCAGGTCCACGACCGATTTCCAATTCCTTCATTGGAATGCACTAGAATCCCAACGAATATTTCGCGAGCAGAACTTCCTCGCCAGGACGATCGCAGCAAAGTGCGACGGCGGCGGCGGCGGCGGGAGGATGGAGAGGAGTAGAGGGGAAGAATTTTCTAAATAGCTTTTGTTGTGTTTTTTTTTCTTTCTTCCTTCATGCCATATTTATAGATTGAGGGAAAGAGTTTGATGTAAACAAAACTGTGAACATTCGTTTCAAGTAAAACTGTGAATATTCGTTTCAATTTGAACAGTGAACATTCATTTCAAGTAGAACTGTGAACATTCGGTTCAACTCGAACTGTGAACATTCGGT
>KV006675.1:380163-398550 GCA_001598015.1 Dorcoceras hygrometricum
ACATAGGCAGGTGTCCTCTCTTGGACTCTTCCATTGAGAACCGCTTAAGTATGGTACCGATGTAGGTCGCTTGGGTGAATCCGAGCATCCTTTTCGATCTATCCATATAGATCTGTATTCCCAGAATATAGGATGATTCACCCATGTCCTTCATCGAGAATCTGCTAGACAACCATAATTTAGTTGACAGACTTAGATAGAGTGACCTCGTGGCACATAGGCAGGTGTCCTCTCTTGGACTCTTCCATTGAGAACCGCTTAAGTATGGTACCGATGTAGGTCGCTTGGGTGAATCCGAGCATCCTTTTCGATCTATCCATATAGATCTGTATTCCCAGAATATAGGATGATTCACCCATGTCCTTCATCGAGAATCTGCTAGACAACCATAATTTAGTTGACTGCAGCATTCCTACGTCATTCCCAATGAGCAGAATTTCATCAACATAAAGTAGAAGGAATGTCACAGCATTTTTAACTACCTTCTTATACACACATGGCTCCTCGGGATTCTTGATGAAACCAAATTCTTTAATTGTTTCATCAAATCTCAGGTTCCAACTTCTCGATGCTTGTTTGAGATCGTAGATCGATCTCTGAAGTTTGCATACTTTATGCTCACTTCCTATAGATGTGAAACCCTTAGGTTGCGTCATATAGATCTCTTCCTTAATGTTTCCATTAAGGAACGCAGTTTTCACATACATTTTCCATATCTCATAGTCGTACCATTCGGCTATGTCTAGTAGGATTCTAATTGACTTGAACATTGCGACTGGTGAAAAGGTTTCATCATAGTCAACACCTTGTCTTTGAGTGTAACCTTTTGCAACCACTCGTGCCTTGTAGGTCAGTACCTTACCATCAGGCCCAAGTTTTCTCTTGTATATCCATTTGCACCCAATAGGAACTATTCCTTCGGGAGGATTCACAAGAGTCCAAACATGGTTTGAATGCATTGAGTCAATCTCAGATTGCACTGCTTCAAGCCACAAATTAGCATCAGCATCGGAAATTGCCTCCTTGAAGGTTCTTGGATCACATCCAACAGTTTGATCACTTTGATCATCTGCATGGAGGAAACCATATCTAACAGGAGCCCTAGGAACCCTTTCAGATCTCCTAGGTGTGTCCATATCAAGGATTGGCTCTTGAGGTGCGGGAGATTCACTTGGTACTTCAGTTGGTTCTCAAACCTCTTCAAGTTCTACTATCTTGCCTTTTCTATCAAGTAGAAATTTCCTTTCCAGAAAGGTGGCATTTCTAGAAACAAACACTTTTGTTTCATTGGGATAGTAGAAGCAGTATCAAAATAGAATTCTTTGGATACCCAATGAAGTAGCATAAGATGGATCTATTATCCAGCTTATCTCTCACTGTCTGCTTCACGTATGCAGGACATCCCCAAATCCTCAAGTATGAGTACTTGGACGGCTTGCCCATCCATATCTCATATGGATTTTTATCCACTGCCTTGGTGTGGACATCGTTCAACAAAATTACGATCGTTTCGAGCGCATAGCCCCAAAGCGAAGCAGGAAGTTCAGTGAAACTCATCATAGATCGAACCATGTCCATCAAGGTTCGATTACGATGCTCCGTTACACCGTTGAGTTGTGGTGTGGTCAGAGGGGTCCACTGTGAGAGAATCTCATTCTCTTTAAGATATTCTTGAAATTCGGCACTCAAGAATTCTCCACCTCGATCGGATCGAATTATTTTAATACTTTTTCCCAATTGATTTTCTACTTCAGCTTTGAATTCTTTAAACCTTTCAAATGATTCAAACTTGTGCTTCATTAAGTACAAGTACACATACCTAGAGTGATCATCGGTAAAGGTGATAAAGTAGGTGTGATCGGACCTAGTACCAATACTAAGGGGGCCACACACATCAGTATGGATCAAATCCAATAGGCCTTGAGCACGTTCAGGCTTGCCCATGAAGGGTAATTTTGTCATTTTTCCTTTGAGACAAGATTCACAAGTTGGTAGGGAGTTAATATCAGACATATCAAACATGTCACTCCTAATCAACTTGTTCATCCTATTTAAGGAAACATGACCTAGCCTAGCGTGCCAAAGTTTTGCCCGGTTCAAACTATCGTTTTTTCTTTTTATCATTGTTGTCTGTATTTCCACATCGCGAGTTGGAACTTCTCTCAATTTTAAGGCGTATAGATCGTTTTCGCGTTCCCCAATTCCAATAAACATTCATTCCTGTAAATATTGCAAATCGACTTGGAAAAATGACAAGAATATCCATCACTATCAAGCATAGAAACGGAAATGATGTTCTTTATTAATTCAGGAACAAATAAAACGTTTCTCAATAACTTAAAATTTGAAGAAAGAAATAAATAAACATCTCTTATAGCTTGCTCCGTTGCCAAGCCTCAAGTGGGTCTCACCCTCTCTAAGACGCCGGCTTCTTGTCATTACCTGCAAGTCATTGCAGATATGAGATTCACATCCGGTATCAAGTACCCAAGAAGTCGAGTTAAGAGACATATTTATTTCAATGTAGAACATACCTTTCGCAGTTCGCAACTGTTCGAGGTAATCCCTACAGTTCCTCCTCCAATGCCCAGGCTTGTGGCGGTGGTGACAAACATCCTAAGATTTGTTCGGCTTTGAAGTCCTTGCCTTGGGCTTCTTGGCGGGCTTACCCTCCTTCGTAGGGGTAGAACGCTTCTTACCCTTGCGTTTGGGCACCTTCTTTGTAGAGGAAGAAGAGCCCAAAAGGAGGACGGCTTGTCCTTCTTTATGGTCCCCTCGAACACGACAATCATGTTTACCACCTCTTCAATGGTGGCCTCCAGCTTGTTCATGTTAAAGTTGACCACAAAGGGGTCAAACGCAGCAGGCAGGGAGAGGAGAAGCAGATCCACAGACAGCTCGTGTGGAAGCGAGATATCAATGCCCAATAGCTTCTCAATGAGCCCAATCATACTGACCCCATGCTCGTGGACCGAAGTCCCCTCGCGCATGCGGCTCGTCATGAGCTCCTTGACAGTAGTTAACCTCTCAGTCCGAAAGTTCTCCCCATACAGCTCTTTGAGATGAAGGTGTATGCCAGCAGCATACTCCGTCTTCTCAAACCGCCACTGCATTTCATTGGACATAGATGCTATCATATAGCATCGTGCCTTAAGCTCGTCATCCCACCATTTGTCCAGCTTTGCCAGCTCCTCAGGACTGGCATTGTTAGGGGCTTCCTTCAGAGGGTTCTTCTCTAGCGTGTAGACAAGTTTCTCCGAAGCCAAGACAATCTTGAGGTTTCTAAGCCAATCTTGGTAGTTTAAGCCAGTGAACTTGTTGCTATCCAGTATAGCAGCAAGTGAATTTTTGATCGAAGACATAATGAAAGCAGTTTATACTGAAAAGAAAAACAGACATGCATTACTGACTATTCATGAAAAATGCTAAGACATAAAACATGGTCATTTAGTTTTATGAATTACCCTCCCACTATTTTAACGATTTCACCACCCTCTAATGAAATCGAGAAAGCAAGTTTTCTTAGTGGATACACAGAGTCCAATCAAGAAATCATGGTCCCGAATAATAACAGCCAACCATGACCCTCAAAAGGTAGAGCCCAATTGCAACAGGTGCAACCTCCATGTATTTACCTCACGTCCAGTAAGGGCCCAATAATATGACGCCGATTACTATCACGTGTCAAGATGACCCATCAATGTTGAGTTGTGATGGACGATCCCCTTAATGTCCCCAATAATATGAGCCAACGTTAAAGGGAGTTACAACCAACTCACAGCAAGTGTTAATGACGTGTACAGCTTTCCAGCACACAGAACCCCCCAATAATGTGAGCCGGGCTATGTATGCGGGTAGCATCAACGACCCATTTTTGATGGAAGGTATGAAATTTTAAACAATATTTAAATTTCCTTAGCTTACCGAATAAACTTTTAATCTTGATATAAATTTTAAATCAAATTTAAAATGAGGGATTTTAGTTTTGAAATTTGGTCTCAATAATTTTAAATCAAATTTAAAAATACGGATTCAACAGATATATATCACATATATAATTGGGATGATCGATAAGCGAGAGCTATGCGATCCGTGGTTGCCAAGCACGGATCTAGGTCCAATCCTAGGTGACATATAGTATGCAAATGCAATCCTATTATATAAGCTTCCAGTTTTACAAGTATTTGGACTTCAATATCTTTGATTATCATCTCCACCATCTTCAAAATTATCCTCCCACTAAGTCTAATATTTACATTTAAATAACCATGACAAATAGGGATATATTTTAAAGGGGTGGGAACGGTCCATAAACCAGGCCCACTTTGAATTGATTTCAGCAATATTACCACATAAATTGTAAAACCTAGCATACACCTAACACATTGGGCATGGCTCTCGATCATCCCAAACATTATCTATACAATTAACTCAATTAATTGACATAAACAAAATAATCAAATCAAATTTTATTTTATCCAACAAAATCATATTTTAAATATAAAATCATATTTTATAAATAAAATCTTATTTTGTTATTTTACTTGCATCAATTTTGGGCTTAAAATAATTTTAGGCCCAATATCTCAAAATTTTCAAAAATTAATTTTGGTCCAACCAAAAGGGCCTAATAGAAGTATTGACCCAAAAACCCCTCGGCCGTCCGGGACAAGTCCGAAAAAACTCTAGAATTCAAAAATTGCCGCCGCATCTCTGCCACGGAACCGCCGCACGGGCGGTGCGCCGCCGCCAGCAAAAGTGTTGCACGCTGTGCGCGCCCCTCTGTGCAATGGGGGCGGCCACCTGCATGACCAGCTAGCGCAGGTGGGGCGGCGGTGTGCGCACAGCCGTGCACGCACGGTTTCCGGGAGGTGGGCGCAACGCCCACCGCACTGTGCGCATGGGATGCACACGCGTATCCCGCGATCCCCGTCGCGATTTGCGAGCGGCAGGTGCAGACGCCGTGTGCGACTGGCGCACGACGGCAGGCGGCGGAGGCGTGCCGCCGGAAAATTTTTTTTTTTTGAAAACCGAGATTTGATGCTATTCAGGCAGAATTCGATGTATTGACAGATCCGAGCCAAGGCTCTGATACCACTGTTGGCACAACGACGGATCCGGATTCCACTCCCGGGGCGCAGCGGAAGAAAATGGTCAATACACCTATATAATAATTCAAACATTCATAAGATGTTTAGAATATACCTATCTGGAGACTAGGCACCTGGCTCCGACTATTTCTCAAATGGAAATAGCACTTCTTTTGTTGCTCCTAATCAGGTACACGACAGTTTTCCAATTCCTTCATTGGAATGCACTAGAATCCCAACGAATATTTTCACGAGCGGAACCTCCTCGCCAGGACGATCGCAGCGAAGTGCGGCGGCGGCGGGAGGAGGGAGAGGAGCAGAGGGGGAGAATTTGCTGAATAGCTTTTGTTGTGTTTTTTTCTTTCTCCATTCATGTAATATTTATAGATTGAGGGGTGCTCAGTTTACAAAACTGATCATTATGATGCAAAATCAAATTTTCGGACCACTAAATCTATATATGACAGGTTTTACTCTCATTAGCTAAATATGGAATTCCTAATCCCTTAGCTACTTTTGGGAAGTCATACTCCCAACATTCCTCCTACTATACTCAACACTTTGAGTACCATATCCTTGTCTGCACGGGAATTGGTAAACCAGTATACTGTGTGACCCTCAATGGTTCAGGGATATAGCTAGCCGTGGGCTCACAACTCATTGTGAATCAAAAAACATATTTTTCTGATCTACCCATCGGACCATGGTAAAGCGCCTAGAAACATCGCCCCATGATCCCCTAGGTATCACTGATAGTGCCTGCAAGAACCAGTCGGTCATGGTTAGCGTATAGTATGGTCCTTTCAACTCATATATCCCGATCGAACCAATGACCATTGGTAAATCAAGAGTCGTTAGAGATTCGATAGTCATGCATACATCTTGGAGATCAGAATAGCGACATCGCGAGTGCTACCAGGTAAACTCATTTACACTGAAGCACAAGAGTACTCTGGCCAGATATTTGTCACACTATTATCTCCTCAGATAGCATAGGATATCCACGCACTAGGACGAGCGGTGAATCCTCGACAACAAGGCATCGACTCCCACATGCTTCGTGACCTCACCCAATCTCGACACCTGATGACCCTCACGGAGTCGATATACGAGTCAAAGTGAGGCAACTAATCATGTAATCTCAATGATGTTTCGAGTAGTAAGGACTAATCCATACAACCAAGGCCTCGGACTCTCCACTCGACAAATGGTAACCACTTGGAGAATCCAAACGAGGGTAGCTCGATAGTTCGCCAGGCAAACCATCCATCTTCATGCTCAGAACATCACAATGTTCCCTATCAGTGAAACGTGGTACTTCACATCACAGATGCTAGTCTCAAACTCGGGCGGCCTTATCCTCATTTTGACGGTCCAATCGACTAGGAACAACTTCAGAATACACAGTGACTATTAGATGTGTTTCACAATAGCCATCATATCCACTATCACATCTAACATACACTATGGTGCATTCTAGGTCTTTATCCAACACGATTGTTAACATTATAAAATAATTATGATAAAGAATGCCATATATAAAATTGAATTTCATAAACAAATATTGTTTTACAGAAAGAGCCATCAAAAGCCCACACGCCACAAGTTGGCTAGTTGGGCACCTACTCTAACATGCTGATGGTTTGGATGAGGTGTCTAAATGGACAAATAGAACAAGCAAATAACATAGTGGCTCTTGAAGAGAACAATAGAGCCAAGATGGTTAAGGACAAGCCAGCTCGAACTGAAGAAGACCAGCTTGGAGAAGAGAAAACTGGATCGGGAGATCTGGTCAAGCTGGATGCTTATGAGAGAGATGGACGCAAAAGTCTGTAATCGTGAAAAATGTCGACGCCTATGATGATGTCATGATCACATGCCGTCCGATACCAAAGGAATCGTTGAGGAAGATTCCTGTGGTGAAAGAAGTAACCAGCTGGGAAACAAACTCAGAGCCCAGAAAACATTCAAGAGCATAAAAGAACAGAACAAGAGCATCTGGTGAACAAGAGCGGATAAAGAAGAGAAGAAGAGAGCTTTGGCCGGCTTAGTGTAATGAACAAGCCAGTTCAAAGCAGAATGGAAACAAGCTGGCAAATTGGTCAAACCAGCTTAGATAGCACATCAGCAGATGCTATCAACTCTACGAGCCAAACGATTTGATTACAAGACTATACGATGATTGCTTTTTAGTATTCAAATCGATTTGCTTGTGTTGTCTTCACAAGTATAGTGCTTACGTGCTTAAAGTGAGGAAAAGTTTGCAACGCATTAAAAGACAAAGGACACAAAGTGCAACAGTGTCAGAAGACTTTTCAACGGCTACAACTTTGTGTCCAACGGGTAAATCTGCGTAAGGGGCTATATATAACAATAAGCAGAGCACATTCAGAGGATGCGAGCGCGATACGGAGAGAGTGTTGCACAAGTGCAGAACATTAAACAGAAGAACGCACAACACACAGCACTGCTAGTCGCAAGTTTGCATGCTATGTGGCAGCTGGTGTGCAAGCTGGTTCAGTGCTTAGGCGTGACCTAATGCACTGATGGTAATCTTCGTAGACATATCAAGTCGACAGCACAAGCTCTAGGAAGACATTGTGGAACCATCTCGGACAGGAGCACTTCCCAATGTGCGAGATTCTATCCTTGAGAGATTGAGCATACACTGTAATCTCACACACGATTCACTCATATATTTGAGAGTTGAGAGAAACAGCAAAATGATTGAATCAAAACAAAAACTCTCCTTCTAGTCTTTGGACAGAGATGTTAAACAGATCTATGTAGCCTTTCTCACTAAGGCGTAAAAGAAGTGATTGTTAGACACACGGCTTGCGGGCTGGTGTGCATAGGTGCTAGGACTCTTGCAGCAGGAGACGCTGTAATCAAAGTATCCTAGTGGATCCTTCTCATAAAGGAAGAAGGGGGGACGTAGGAGATTCAGCTCCGAACTTCCATAAATAAATTGCAGCATATCAATTTACAGCTTTCTGCATTTAACATACATGCACTGCATATTTCAAAACTGCATATGTTTAAAACCATTAACAAGCTTTCGATTTTCAGAGTACAGTTTGAGTTGTTTCCACATAAAATATCTCATAACTCAATCTGTATCTCGATGCAAAAACATTTCAAGAACACTGAGCTATTGCAGCTCAAGATTTAAATCAACCAGATCGTATATGTCCAGAACCAGCTCGCTGTTGATAGAGTTCATGTGCGATCCGGTTCCAGTGTTGCGTGCTGGTTATTTTCCAAACCTTTTTAAAATACACGCAACTTGAGGGTTTACTGTCAATGATGTGTGAGAGCTTACGTGAGTTGTGGTGAGAACTCATAAGACACCCCCAAATTCGATGCTAACAATTGGTATCAGAGCAGGTTGTTCTTGAAAGTGCATTTTAATCGAAATTTTTAATGGTTTAAAAATACTTTCTGCTCTGATAAGTGCTTTTATGCGAAAGCTTGAATTTGCTACAAAATTGTTTTCAAATGTTTTTAAACCTCATTGTGTAAAGATAGGGTAGTAATGTTCATTGAATTGCAGAGCACTTTCTCGAAAGGAAAGTGCAGTAATATCTGTTCCGACGAGCTGACATATTGCGCGAGATCTGTGGACGCCAAAATCTCTAGGTTTGTCGAGGCTAAAACTTAGGAAATTCTGTGAATTGAATCCTCTATTACTCCTCTGGTCCGAGCAGATGAGAACCTTTCAGTAGCACAAATCCTGTTTCCAAAATATCCATTCATGCACTTCCTTTTCACAAACTGTCGTCCCTTGCAAAATGTTTTTGTAACGCCTCAGATTTAACGACTGCCCCCACTGTATCAACACTAATCTTTTCAGCATGTTTTGTCCTCACTCGCACGCACCCTGAGAAACTTCCCAGAGGGTCACCCATCCCAAAATTGCCTCAAGTCAAGCACGCTTAACTTTGGAGTTTCGAAAAGAAGATGCACCTTGTTGGTATGAGTAGTACCAATTAAATCTGATAAGCCTACCTCAACTAACCTCAACTATATCTATAACTTCCCAATCTCGTAACCCCTCTCATTCCTGTGTGGGATCGGTTCATTCATGTGCCCCTTCGCCTATAGAAGCCTGCCAGGAGTCGCTCATTGTCCGTGCAACCTCTGGCACCGGCGATCACTCCCCGCCCTCTTTTGAGCCTCGGACCTCACATGCCCACCAGCTTCCGCTTGGTTCATCCCCGAACCACACCGTACTAAGAGAGGTCGGCTCTGATACCATCTGTAATGCCTCAAATTTAACGACTGCCCCCACTGTACCAACACTGATCTTTTCAGCGTGTTTTGTCCTCACTCGCACGCACTCTGAGAAACTTCACAGAGGGTCACCCATCCCAAAATTGTCCCAATTCAAGCACGCTTAACTTTGGAGTTCTTAAGTGATGAGCTCCCGAAAAGAAGATGCACCTTGTTGGTATGAGTAGTATCAATTAAATCTGATAAGCCTACCTCAACTAACCTCAACTATATCTATAACTTCCCAGTCTCATAATCCCTCTCATTCCGGTGTGGGATCGGTTCATTCATGTGCCCCTTCGCCTCTACAAGCCTGTCAAGAGCTGCTCATTGTCCGTGCAACCTCTGGCACCGACGATCACTCCCCGCCCTCTTTTGAGCCCCGGACCTCACATGAGTATTTAAAACTATTTGCGGAAAACTGAATAAGTCTGAAAGCAAAGACGTAAGATAACTAAGCGATCACGGGGTAACAGCCGCAGCGGAGCATCAGACGTCCTCACCGCCGGTCGGAGAAATCTCATCAACATCATCATGCTCACCTGCACCTTATAAACCTAGTGAGCCTAAAGGCCCAGCATGCTATATCCGCTAATAACAAGGTATATATAATTAAACCACATACAAGCACATAAGTATAGGAACCTAATTTTCATGACATGCGTGCTTAAAAGATCTTCAACATTAAATCATACTGTAGTCGTACATAATTCATTATATAACATATATGTTAAGGCATAGCATAAACATAACATAACTTAAAAGAACATGTGAGTCGTATCCATGAGGTGAGAGCCATTAATTCGACTGCTCAATCTATAAACCAACGTACGTGGCGGTGTGGTTCACCCCGATGTCACACGAAGATCCCTATATGTCACACCTCTATGCTGCCACTTCACCATGATGTCACACATGGATCCATAAGCTCATCATTATACATTAACAGGGGATCCCTGGGCCCGGCTACCCGGCTAACTCCCATCATTACTTTGCCCCACAACACATCAATTCCTCAAAACATTTTTTCCATTCATGCCGTAACATAACTTAAACTTTCATGATGCATGCATTTCATAAAATCTTGCAACTTAAAAATCTTGGCCCATCAATATATATTTAATTTCCTTAAAACATTGCATAAATCAATACATAGCATAATACGTATATAATTAAATATATATTCATGGGCCTATGCATTATTATACCTCGGCCCGGTCAAGGACTGGCTCAAGCGACTGGCCCACTAATTCTAAGCCCAACTCCTTTACTAGACTTGAAATGAATGTTAAGTCCAACTCAAACTTGGCCCAACAACTAAGAATGACCCTCTTTAAATCATCTGAAGGGCTCGGCCCAACATCGTTAAAACAGGCTTAAAACTCATCAAAATAAATACCGGCCCAAAATCCACTAATTTAGCTAAAAATCCAATTTACTTAAAATTCCATCAACTTAAATAAATTTTGACTTAGAATCGTTGACCTGAAATCATTTTGACCAAAACTAAATTTTAACTTAAAAAGTTGACTTGACCCGGTAAAAATGACTCGAACTTTAATACGTGATACCGGAGCGGAGGACAGTCGTTATCGGTAACGCCTCAGATTTAACGACTGTCCCCATTGTACCAACACTTGTCTTCCAGCGTGTTTTGTCCTCACTCACACGCACCTTGAGAAACTTCCCAGAGGGTCACCCATCCCAAAATTGTCCCAAGTCAAGCACGCTTAACTTTGGAGTTTTTAAGTGATGAGCTCCCGAAAAGAAGATGCACCTTGTTGGTATGAGTAATACCAACTAAATCTGATAAGTCTTCCTCAACTAACCTCAATTACATCTATAACATCCCATTCTCGTAATCCCTCTCATTTCGATGTGGGATCGGTTCATTCATGTGCCCCTTCGCCTCTAGAAGCCTGCCAGGAGCCGCTCATTGTCCGTGCAACCTCTGGCACCGGGATCACTCCCCGCCCTCTTTGAGCCCCGGACCTCACATGCCCACCAGCTTCCGTTTGGTTCGTCCCCGAACCACACCGTACTAATAAAGGTCCGCTCTGATACCATATGTAGCGCCCCAAATTTAACGACTGTCCTCACTGTACCAACACTGATCTTTCCAGCGTGTTTTGTCCTCACTCGCACGCATCCTGAGAAACTTCCCAGAGGGTCACCCATCCCAAAATTGTCCCAAGTCAAGCACGCTTAACTTTGGAGTTCCTAAGTGATGAGCTTCCGAAAAGAAGATGCACCTTGTTGGTATGAATAGTACCATTAAGATTTCCTCAACTAACCTTCATTACATCTATAACTTCCCAGTCTCGTAATCCCCCTCCTTCCCCATAGCACAAAGTTTTGAATTTTATCCTTAGTGGGTGATTTTTGGTGATCCAAAGTCGGTGGTGCCCCGATCTCGCGTCTACAACGTCGGTAACTCATAGATCTTACCTTTCTTCAAACCAGGCATGTAATATCTATTCCTTTTCTCACCATTTAAGTCATATTAAGCTATTTTTAATGAAAACTTGCATGAATTGTATGTGAATTGTTTAGATTTATGCATAAAGTTTGAGATTAATGCATGTTTCACAGTTTTCAAAACGTTTTTGATTCGTTCTTGTGATTCTTCGGTCATGGTCGGTTCATGAGGCATAGGTTTTGGTCCAAGGATGGTCTAGGTAGTTAGTACATCGAGTTAGGAACGCGTAGGACCAAACAGGAAGCGATTTGGTCAAGAATTGAATTAGTTATGAATTTTAAGATCAGCACGTGTCCTGGCTTGTCGTCTGTGCACGACAGTAGAGTTTTTGGGGTCGAGTACGTCGCTCAATGGGGTCTGTGTGGCCGAGGTGGATTGCAGGAGATAGCCCATTGAGTTAGGGTCACGTAGGTCCAAACGGGAGATGATCCAGTCGAGGATGGGATTACTCGTTTCAGGGGTCGCATGTGGGTACCCAATACTGAGCAGTTGAGGGCTGAGATCTTATCAGAGGCCCATGCATCGACGTATTCCATTCACCCAGGGAGTACGAAGATGTACAGGGACTTGCAGACACTTTACTGGTGGCCAGGGATGAGAGGGCATCCTCTGGGAAGTTTCTCAGGGTGCGTGCGAGTGAGGAAAAAACACGCTGAAAAGATCAGTATTGGTACAGTGGGGGCAGTCGTTAAATCTGAGGCGTTACAGTTTTCTCTTTGAAAAAAAAATTATCCCATGCTCTGTTGATGGGGAGTCTTATTTTTAAATATTTAGGGGGAGATTATATTTCGAAAACCTTTCTGATTCCCACAAAAGGGGGATAAATAGCTTCAAGCATAAACATACGTGCATATATTTATTCAGATTTTGTGTAAATCAAAAAGGGAAAGATTGTTGGATCCGTGTTTACAGATCATAATCTGAATTTTGATTAACACAAAATATGTTATTATTCTAGTAACGGTTTATGTGCGATGTGCGGTGCACTTGATTGAGAAGACAGGGAGATATCCAAACTGGAACAGTAAGGAGACGCCCAAGCTGGAACAGTTGAAGATGTCTACGTTGGAACAGTGAGGGACGTCCGAGCTGGTACAGTAGAAGAGATCCATAGTGCAGGGAACACCAAGCTTGTTCACCAGCTTGGTACAAGAGTAGTTCATTGGTCAAGCGCAGAAAGATTTAGTGAAGAGCAGAACTGTTCAAGCGCATATCAAGTGCAGCGTACAAGTGCAGTGTTCAAGTGCCGATGAATATACAAGCGCAGTGATCAAGTGCAGATCAGATCACTAAGCACAGATATAACCAGTTCATCATAGGGATCTCAGTCCTTGGGAAGACTAAATCATAACTGGTCATTATATCTCAAATAAAAATGGATATAATCACTGGTGCTGGATTACAGTTCTACGAGGATAAGGTTTAAAGTATCCTCGAAGAACTGGCTCAATCAAACAGTGAAAGAAAGGTGTGATTGCTGATGTTTTGGATAAGGTGTCTGAATGGACAAATAGAACAATCAAATAACACAATGGCTCTTGACGAGAACAATAGAGCCAAGCTCGAAGAACTGGCTCAATCAAACAGTGAAAGAAAGGTGTGATTGCTGATGTTTTGGATAAGGTGTCTGAATGGACAAATAGAACAATCAAATAACACAATGGCTCTTGACGAGAACAATAGAGCCAAGCTGGTTAAGGACAAGCCAGCTCGAACTGAAGAAGATCAGTTTGCAGAAGAGAAAACTGTATCAGGAGATCTGGTCAAGCTGGATGCTTATGAGAGAGATGGACGCAAGAGTCTGTAATCATGAAAAATGTCGACGCCTATGATGATGTCAAGATCACATGCCGTTCGAAACCAAAGGAATCATGGAGGAAGATTCCTGTGGTGAAAGAAGTAACCAGCTGGGAAGGAAACCAGCTGGGAAACAAGCTCAGAGCCTAGAAAATGTTCAAGAGCAGAAAAGAACAGAACAAGAGCAGATGAAGAAGAGAAGAAGAGAGCTTTGGCTAGCTTAGTGTAATGAACAAGCCATTTCGAATCAGAACGGAAACAAGCTGGCAAATTGGTCAAACCAGCTCAGATAGCACATCAGCAGATGTTATCAATTTATGAGCCAATCGATTTGAATACAAGACTATACAATGATTTCTTTTTAGTATTCAAATCGATTTGCTTGTGTTGTCTTCTCAAGTACAGTGGTCACGTGCTTAAAGTGAGGAAAAGCCTGCAACACATTAAAAGAAAAAGGACACAAAGTAGAACAGTGTCAGACGACTTTCCAACGGCTACAACTTTGTGTCCAACGGGTAAATCTGCATAAGGGGCTATATATAACAAGAAGCAGAGCACAATCAAAGGATGCGAGCGCGAGACGGAAAGAGTTTTGTTCAAGTGCAGAACATTAAACAGAAGAATGCACAACACGTACCAGTGCTAGTCTCAAGTTTGCACGCTATGTGGTAGCTGGTGTGAAAGCTGGTTCCGTGCTTAGGTGTGAGCTAATGCACTGATGGAAATCTTCGTAGACATATCAAGTCGACAGCACAAGCTCTGGGAAGACATTGTGGAACCAGCTCGGACAGGAGCACTTCCCAGTGTGTGAGATTCTATCCTTGAGAGATTGAGCATACACTGTAATCTCACACACGATTCACTCATTATATTTGAGAGTTGAGCGAAACAGAAAAATAAGTGAATCAAAACAAAAACTCTCCTTCTAGTATTTGGACAAAAACGTTAAACAATTCTATGTAGCCTTTCTCACTAAGGCGTAAAAGAAGTGATTGTTAGACACAAGGCTTGCGGGCTGGTGTGCATAGATGGTAGGAGTTCTTGCAGCCGATGGCTCTCGGATCGGGTTGCAGCGGGAGCCGCTATAATCAAAGTATTCTAGTGTATCCTTCCTGTTGCGGAAGAAGGGGAGACGTAGGAGATTCAGCTCCGAACTTCCATAAACAAATTGCAGCGTATCTATTTACAGCTTTCTGCATTTAACATACATGCACTGCATATTTCGAAACTGCATATGTTTAAAACCATTAACAAGCTTTCGATTTTCAAAGTACAGTTTGATTTGTTTCGCATGATATATCTCATAACTCAATCTCTATCTCGATACACAAAAATTTCAAGAACACTGAGCTATTGCAGCTCAATATTTAAATTAACCAGATGGCATATGTCCATAACCAGCTCGCAGAGCTGTTGGTAGAGTTCACGTGCGATCCGGTTCCAGTGTTGCGTGCTGGTTATTTTCCAAACCTTTTTAAAATAGACACAACTTGAGGGTTTAGTGTCTAAAGCTGTGTGCGAGCTTATGTGAGTTGTGTGAGAACTCATGAGACACCCCCAAATTCGATCCAAACAAAAGATTAACTCTCGTTGGCACCAAAACCTATCAGCTCGGCACTCTACCAAAGCCCAACTCTCGTTGGAACTAAGACCGATCAGCTCGGTGCTCTACCAAAGCCCGACTAGCTCGCAGAGCTGCTGGTCCAGCTTCAAGCTGATCTGGTTCATACGTGTTGTTTTCAACTCTGAATTTTTTTTGAAAATGCACGTAACTCACGGGTTGGTTTTTGGGCTGTGTGAGAGCCTACGTGAGTTGTGGCAGAGCTCATGAACACCCCCTTAAAATGGGACCAACAATTGATATCAGAGCAGGTTGTTCTTGAATAGTACATTTTTCTTCGAAATTTTTTTAAAACGGTTTTAAAATGTTTGTCTGCTCTAATAGTCTTTCGAAACCTTGTCTATGTTACAAAATTTTTAAGGCTTTCAAAACGTATTTTATATGGATCGGGGGAGCAATGTCTATTGAATTGCAGAGCAGTTTCTCAAAAGGAAAGTGCAGCAATATATGTTGCAGCAATATATGTTCCGACGAGCTGATAGATTGCGCGAGATCTGTGGACGCCAAGATCTCTAGGGCTGGCGAGGCTATGTCGTAGGGAAAATGGAAGAGATTCTGTAAGTTTAATCCTCTATTGCTCCTCTGGGCTGAATAAATGAGAACCTTTGAGTAGCATAGATTCTGTCTTCAAAATCTCATCCATATGTTTTTCACAAAATGTTGTCCCTCTGAAAATGATTTTGTTTTTTAAAATGAAAATAACCCCATGCTCTGTTTAGGGGAGTTTGTTTAAATATTAAGGGGGAGACTTGATTTCGAAACCCTTTTGATTCCCACAAAAAGGGGGAGATTGTTGGATCTGTTTATACAAACCAGAATCTAAGTTTTGATTGACACAAAATATGTTACTATATTACTAACGGTTCATATGACTTGTGCAGTGCACTTGGTAAGAAGGAAGGAAGATATCCAAACTGGAACAGTAAAGAGACTCCTAAGCTGGTTCGATTGAAGATATCTATGCTGGAACAGTGAGGGGACGCCCGAGCTGGTACAACAGAAGTCTTCCAGATTGCGGGGAACACCAAGCTGGTCTACCAGCTTTGTGCAAGAGCAGCACAGGGATCAAGCACAGTAAAGTGAAGAGCAGAATGGTTCAAGTGCAGATCAAGTGCAGCGTACAAGTGAGGTGCTCAAGTGCAGAGCCGAGCTGTTTTAATGAGAGAATAGACAAACTCGAGGTATACCCCCACTATTGGAGCAAAGGAAGAATATGTACGCAAGGGGTACTCGATCAGTCTTCATAGAGCTAAGCTGGTATGGAAAGATGTGAGCTGGTTGGGCACTCTGCCAAAGCTCAGCATTCATCCAGAAGAACTCTTGTAACGCCCAGAAATCCTGATT
Source organism: Dorcoceras hygrometricum (assembly GCA_001598015.1). Taxonomy (NCBI): domain Eukaryota; kingdom Viridiplantae; phylum Streptophyta; class Magnoliopsida; order Lamiales; family Gesneriaceae; genus Dorcoceras; species Dorcoceras hygrometricum. The sequence continues at coordinate 396,767 of KV006675.1, forward strand.
ACGTGGAAATGAGTGCATGACTAGGGGAAAAATGGTTTAAGAATATTATGTGTCATTCTATGTGATTAAATGATAGTTTTAATGTTTTATGATGTGCATGACATGTTTTTACCATGATCGAGTTCCGGGCGAATGGACGAGACTAGAGACGACCGAGATGAAAATTATTTGAAATATTTTTAAGCCCTCATATTTTAAGAGCTAAAATTATTGTTTTAAGCAGCAATTTCCGAAAAACTGAGATTTTTATGTATATTTGTAGAAAAGAACCCGTTTTTCACCTATACGGGTTGTTTTAATGAAATTTTTTACATTTTAAAAATTGAGGGATCTTATGTTACGAAAATTTGGGGTTTTAAAGTTTAAGTTTAGAGTTTTCACTAATATTTTTATTAGTGGGGGTTAATAAAGTAAAATGTTCTTTTATTTCCTAATTAAATCCATGAGAGGGGTCTTTTTGGCACAATTCATTTTCGTCTCCACCCTAATTTCGAAAATCCTCACCCCCACACTCTCTCAAGATGCCACTCCCTCCCCTAGGCTCGAGTTCCATCATTCTTTGTGGTGATTTCAAGGCGTTTTGTCCCATCTCTTGTCCTCCGCTCCGGTAACGTGTAGTACTTGTAGTTCTTCAATCACGGCATGTTCTATTATCCCTCTTTCTCACCATTTAAATTATATTACACTGTTTTTAAATAATTATTTCATGATTTGTATGTGAATTTATTAGATCTACGTTTATTGTTTACGATTCACGCATGCATCATGATTTTAACCCGCATTTGAATTGTTTCTTGTGAAGCTTCAGTCATGGGCGGTTCATAGGGCTGGGTTCCGGTCCAAGGATGGTACCAGTAGTTATTCCATCTAGTTAGGGTTGTGAGGATCCAAACGAGGAGTGATTTGGTCAAGGAATGAATTAGTTACAAATTTTATGATCAGCGCATGTCCTGGATTGTCGTCTGTGCAAGACAGTAGAGTTGTTGGGGTCAGGTAAGTCGCTCTATGCCATTTTTGTGGTCAATGTTGATTTCAGGAAATAGCTCATTGAGTTAGGGTCACGCAGGTCCAAACGGGAAGCGATTTGGTCAAGGAAAAAATTAGTTATGAGTTGTATGGCTTGTTGTGGATCCGGATCACGCCCCCCGGCGAGGCAGCGGAAGAACAGAAAATAAACAGCCGGGAGACGATCAATACGAAAAACAACAATACAAATATCGTCATACATAGGGTGTTCAAAACACTACCTTGCTGGCACTTGTGCCTGGCTCCAACCGTAGTTACAATAACGTCGGCTCTTCTCGGTAGATTGCGGTAGATATCGCCAATCCGATCCACGACCGGATAAGAGACTCCTTCGTCACCCTGCATTAGAAGGCATGACGAGATCTGCACGGACGGATTCTCCTCGTCGAATTGGCCGAAAACGATTTTCCGGCGAAGACGGGCGGCGGCAGCGGCGGCGCACGTGGGCGGCGGCGGTGGCGTATATGGAGAGGAGGGGAGGCGGCTATGCTTCTAGGTTTAGGGTTGTGAGTTGAGTTAAGTGTATTGAAGTCTAGGTTTAGGCTTAATTAAATAAGCTTAAGTGTTGGACTTGGACCGGCCCAACGGGCCCGGGTCCAACGATGAACATTCAGTTCATCTCCACCACCGAGACTTCATCGTAACTCCGATCGCCGATCAGATCGGACCGATCGATTCAGTTTCCAAAACTGAATAATATGATCTGAAAAACCGTTTTTCAGAACCACAGTGCAAAATGACCGTTTTGCCCCTCAACA
>KV006675.1:403831-421416 GCA_001598015.1 Dorcoceras hygrometricum
TTTTAAAAGAACTTTGAAATAGAAAAATCGAAGGAGTTCATTCAACCCCCCCCCTTCTGAACTCCTATTTGCTTATTGATCCTATTTCCGGGACCATCAAGTGGTATCAGAGCAGGAATCTCAGTTATTGAACAATTATCTTTGCGTTCTTCATCATTTAATATGTCTACCTCTCAACATAAGATTCCTTTGTTTTCCAGAGACGAATATGACGATTGGAAGATTCGCATGCAGGCTCATCTTGCTGCGATGGATGATGAGATGTGGAACGTTATCACTGACGGGCCTTTAAAGATTATGAAGCCAAATCTGGCGTTCTCTGTGTCAAATGGCGAGGCTCAGTTTGTTGAAAAGGCTAGACACGAGTATACAAATGATGACAAGAAGAAAGCTAATCTGGACAACGTGGCCAGGGACATTCTTTACAAGACGCTGGACAAAGACAAAAATATGTTCAGCATGTGCTACTGCCAAAGAAATATGGGAAAAGCTTGTCCAAATATGCGAAGGCAGCGATGAAACGAAAGAGAACAAGCTGACTGTGGCTCAGCAAAAATATGAAGCAATAAAGATGAAAGATGGCGAAACAATGGCTGAATTCGAAGAGCGTTTCAGTGCTATCATCATCGATTTGAACAGCTTGGGCAAAGAATATAGCAACAGGGAGTTGGTGCTAAAAGTGATGAGAGCTCTGGTTTAGTTGGAACGACAGCATTTTGTTTGATTCAGCAGAAGCGTTCTTTTGACAATCCAACAGATGCTCTACTTGTTGATTCTCAGCAGATGTATTTCGAAGATAGCAAAACGGCGTCACTTGATTAAGTTGACACGACATCGTTTTATTGCTAAAGGAATCAGCAGATGGAAAAACGCGTATGCATATCAGCAGATGAATTCTTCCAAGCATTTTTCCAGTCGAAGCTTTTGTCAACGACGATGAATGTAAGTGCTGATGTTCAAAGTAATTTCAGGCGCAAGCTCAAAGTATTTGAAATACGATCGTTTGCTCTTATAGAAAAGATTTGTTGGATCGTACAGTTGCCTGGAATGAAGGAAACAAGTTAGGTACTATTTTGGGTGAATAGTACAGTGTACAGTGGCCGTTTCTCTATGCTTGCACAAAAATGGAAAGAAGACAAATTGGCTCTGTGGATGAGCGTTTGACCTTGCAGTGGAGCAGAGATTACGGTGTACTATTTTGGCAGTAATTCAAACGGGATTTATTTCCTTTGGAGAGTTAATGTTACCGTTGCAATTGAAGACTATAAATATCAGCAGCGGTGATTGAAGAAACAATTTCGCTTATTATCATTGCTGTAACGCTGCCAAAATTGAAACAGAGCTTTCACTTTGTTGATATTTCAAAAAGCTCAAGACTCGAAGAACATTTAGTTTTGATCTTCATTAGACAAACATTCGAGTCAATCTTCTGGTTGTTCATTGTTGAAACCAGAGGATATTTTCAGTCTCTTGATTCGTGTTCTCATTGATATATTTGATAGAGTCTGTAAACGAACTGTCTTTTAAGAAGTTCGTAAAACGTTCAAACATTGTAAACCAGCAGCGAAGTCTGCGCCAGTTGTGTTGTAAAGCGCTAGGAGTTCTCGTAGCTGCGGGTTACGGGAGCGGGTGTTTGTAGAAAGGCTACACACATCAAAGTCTTTTAGTGCTACCTTCCGAGGAGGAAGAAGGGGAGACGTATGATATTTGTATCCGAACTTCCAGAAACAAACTCTCGACTCAATCTCTTATTTACGCATTTATTTTGTGTTTGCGCTTTGTTCATTGTTCACAAACCAATCGGCCTATTTCCGCACATATATTTTGTTGGCTGAAAAGTTTGCTTATAACTGAGACCCAAACATTTTAAAAGAACTTTGAAATAGAAAAATCGAAGGAGTTCATTCAACCCCCCCCCCCCTTCTGAACTCCTATTTGCTTATTGATCCTATTTCCGGGACCATCACTAGCTCTGTAGGTGCAGGAGACTCACCTGGTACTTCAGTTGGTTCTCGATATGATATATAATTGTCTTGAGTCGGTAAAATATAATAATCAGAACTCCCCGAAGCTGAACGAAAATGGAAAAGCTGGTATCGGCTTTTCAAAACCTGAGAGTTCCAAGCCTGACTGGCTAAAGAACAGATTGGATAAAGACAAAGCGAAAGCTAGTCAAAAACCATTTGTTTCCAACCAGTCGAGGCATAACTCGAAGAAGGTTAAATCGGGTTGGAACAAGTTTCAGCAGAGGAGAGATCAATATGATCATCATATGAAACCAAAGCTCAAAAGAACAGCACGAGATTTTGCACATTCTTTCGTGGATCCTAGAAGTGGAAAAACCGTAAGGATTGTTCAAATCTGGGTCCCGAAAGGGGTAATCCAATCAGGACCCCAGTAAAATTGGGTACCAAAAGTGAGTTTCTTGCGTGCAGGTCAGCAGGTACAAATCAGCAGAGATATCAAAAATATGGTACCTGGACAGCGGTTGCGCAAGACATATGACTGGAAATCCGAAGCTGCTGAAAGATGTAATTCCTCACAAAGGAGCGAAAATTGTCTTCGGAGATAACGCATATGGTAACACTGTGGGTAAGGGTAAGCTTATCCACGGTAACATTTCAATTTCTGATGTACTTGTTGTTGATAACTTGAGTTACAATTTGATTAGTATCAGTCAACTTTGTGACAAAGGTTTTGTTGTTAATTTTCAACAACACACGTGCAAAGTTCAGGATTCAAGTGGTCTAACTGTGTTGGTGAGTAAGCGTTCTGGGAACACTTATGTTATCAACTGGTCAGAGCAAGTGAAATCTGAACATTTGTGTCTAGCAGCTGGCTCTTCCAAGAGCTGGTTGTGGCACCAGCGAATGAACTATTTGCATTTCAAAACTATTGCTAAATTGAGCACGCATGATATGGTTTCTGGTCTGCCGAAAATATCTTTTTCAAAGGACAAGATTTGTGCAGCATGTCAACTGGGAAAGAAAATCAAATCTACTTTCAAATCAAAAGGCGGTAAACGTTCTTCCTGAAGCTTAGAACTTTTGCATATGGATCTTTTTGGTCCTGTTTATATAACCAGCTTAGGGGGAATGAACTACACCCTGGTTGTCATTGATGATTTTTAAAAATATACATGGGTGGTGTTTTTAAAAGCAAAATCAGATACCGCTGACCAGTTGATTAAGCTTTTGAAACGTTTACAAAATGATAAATCTTGTACAGTCAACCGGATAAGAAGTGATCGAGGAACAGAGTTTTTAAATCAAAAACTATCTTCTTATCTGGATGACATTGGAATAAAGCATGAGCTCTCAGCAGCTAGAACTCCTCAGCAAAATGGCCTAGCTGAGAGGAGAAATCGTACTTTAAAAGAAGCTGCTAGATCCATGATTGCTTATTCAGGCATTTCGCAAAAATTCTGGGCAGAAGCAGTTAATACAGCATGCTATACTCAGAACAGATCAATGATAAATAGGATGCTTGATAAAACGCCTTATGAGATCTGGAATATCAAGAAGCCTGATATTTCTTATTTCAGGGTGTTTGGATGCAAATGTTTTATTCACAACAATGGCAAGAAGCATCTAACAGCTTTTGAACCAAAATCTGATGCAGGTATCTTTTTAGGATATTCAGCAGTGAGCAAAGCTTATCGAGTGTTCAACAGCAGAAGCTTGAATGTTGAAGAAACTGCTCACGTAGTATTTGATGAAACAAGCTTCAAGTCCAACTCAGCTGCAAGCCTTCACGATTTGTGCTCACGCTTGGAATAAACAAGTCTTGACGACTCAGATGATGACGTGGCACCAAGAGAATCAGCTGAGGAGGAACAACCAGCAGTGGTCACAACGCACAACTACGTTCAACAAGATCCAGCAGGTAATCCAGTTGTTATCAATTTAACTAACGTGGATCAGCAGGATCGAATTACAAGTGCACCAGCTGCTGGAGAAGAAGCGCCGAAGAGTCAAGCTAATATACCAGCAGACGACGCTCAACAATTTACTGGTCAATCAGCAGGAAGCAATTCACAAATCGTATCAAGTTTACCTGCTGAACATCCAGTCGCGAGAAATTGTCAAGTAGTATCTCCTGCTGATCAATCAGTCGCGAGAGATATTCAACAAGCATTAAGGCTACCTGCTGGACAATCAGCGCCTAGCGCATCAAGTCTACCTGCTGATGCATCAGCAGCGAGCACTTCTAACCAGCAGGAAGCAGACGCACAAGCTAGCGATTCAAATCAATTGGCGTCTGCTGAACCAGCAATTGAAAATCATCCAGCAACGCAGGGGGAACAACATCAATCAAATCCCATTGGACTTGATTTTCGGTGGAATAAGAATCATCCACCTGAGCAAGTCAAAGGTAATTTCGAATCCCCTGTTCGCACTAGAGGCCAGCTATCTCAGTATGATCATTTTGATGCTGCATTTATCTCGCATATAGAACCTAAGATAATAGATGAAGCATTAGCTGACCCAAGCTGGATAGAAGCAGCAGAGAGAGACAGGGAAAGAAGAAGGAAAGAAGCAAGGTCGCTGAAGAGAAGAAGAAAAGACTAGTTTTTCTTTTCTGCTGTTTATTTGCTGATAATTCTTGTACACATCCTATGTACAATTTTTGTTGGTTAATAAAATGTGTTTTCCAGCAGATTGTGTGCAATTTATTTTTGCATATCTTTTGTCTCGGCTGCTGATGTTTTGTCATCACCAAAAAGGGGGAAATTGTTAGAACAATATTTATAAGTTTTGGTGATAACAAAAATAAGTTAAGATGATTTTGGACAATCGGTTGTCGCAGGAGTTTATCTTTCTACTGTAGCATTTCAGCAGTTGAACGGTTTGAGTAGTTCAGCAGATAGATTCATCAAGAGCAATCAGCAGATGTTGTTGTCGCGATCAGCAGATATCGTTTTAGTGCTTCAGCGTGTTTTTGCTAAGGATTGGTAAACGACAGCGTTTTGATAAGTTGGAACGACGTCGTGGAGTTCACTGTTTTGTATCAGCAGAAGAAGTGTTCAGCAGATACTTTGTTGAAGAGTTCAGCAGTTGGTTTAGTCTATTTGTTGAAGATTGCGATACGACGGTCGTTTGGTTAGTTGGAACGACAGGCATTTTGTTGATTCAGCAGAATCAGCTTTTGGGTTGTGCGCGTATCCAACTGCTGATTGAGGGAACAGCTCTTGAGTGAGCGATCAGATGTTGGTTAATCGATCAGCAGTAGGTAGCAGGTGACGTGTCCCTATGCGACGTTGTTTGATTTAGTTGAGCGTGGTATCGACGTAAGGATTTAGCTGATACGAGATTCAACTGTTGGTTGGGATATCAGTTGCGATAGCTAATATTGTCGGTGGATCTGTTTCCCAGTTAGTCAGTTGTGACTTTAAATAGAGGACTTGGTCCTTGCGTTCAATTATTGTTTCCCCGACACTTAGAAATATTTCCCGTGAACCTTATTTTGTCGCGATACCCTAGTTACTGTTCTCAGTAACCTTCTTCGTTTCAATTTCCTTCGGTGGACAGCTCCGACGAGAGCGAGAGTGGTAGCGTTGGACTCCTCTTGCTAAGGCGTTTCGTCTCATACCATTTTCGTAGGCAGCAGAGGAGCTGGAAGAGGATCGCAGAGACATCTCCCTTGTGTAGTCTGTTAGCATAAGCGTCGGATTTCGCATCCTATCCTAGCTTTTTGGGGAAGTAAAGATTCTGCCTTTAAGTTTGTTAGAACTTTTCGTGGTGATTGAAAGGTAGAATTAGCGCTGGTGGAGTCGTAGCTCCCAGCTGCTGTAGTTCTGAGTTGTAGGCCTTGAGCGGTTGCTTGTATTGGCTTAGAAGGTGGTGGATCTGCGTCGCTAGGACTTTCATTGTGGAAATCTGCGTGTGATAGGCATAACTCAGAAGTTAAGGTACGGATGTTGAGCTTTGTTACTTTGCCTAGCTGATTTTCTACTTCAGCCTTGAATTCTTTGAACCTTTCAAAGGATTCAGACTTGTACTTCATCAAGTACAAGTACCCGTACCTAGAGTAATCATCGGTAAAGGTGATGAAGTATGTGTTGCCGTATTTAGTACCGATACTAAATGGGCCGCACACATCAGTATGGATCAAATCCAATAGGCCTTGGGCACGTTCACCCTTGCCCTTGAAGGGTTGCTTGGTCATCTTTCCTTTAAGACAAGATTCACAAGTCGGTAGGGAGTTGATGTCTGACAGATCAAACAAGTCACTCCTAACTAACTTGTTCATCCTACTTAGGGAAATGTGACCTAGCCTAGCGTGCCAAAGTTGTGCTGGGTTCAAGTTATCGTGTTTCCGTTTAATTGTTGTTGTATGTGTTTCGACATCGCGAGTTCGAACGTCTTTTAATTTTAAGGTGTATAAATCGTTTTCGCGTTCCCCAATTCCAATTAAACATTCATTCTTGTAAATATTGCAAATCGAATTAGCAAACATACAAGAATATCCATCTGTATCAAGCATAGGAATAGAAATAATGTTTTTAATCAATTCAGGAACAAATAAAACGTCTCGTAACAACAACTTAAAATCTGAAGACAGAAATAAATAAACATCTCCTATAGCTATAGCAGCAACCCTTGCTCCATTGCCTAGCCTCAAGTGGGTCTCACCCTCTCTAAGACGTCGACTTCTTGTCATCACCTGTAAATCATTGCAGATATGAGATCCACATCCGGTATCAAGTACCCAAGAAGTTGAATTTAGAGACATATTTATTTCAATATAGAATATACCTTTTGCAGTTCGCAACTGCTTGAGGTACTCCTTGCAGTTCCTCCTCCAATGCCCAGCCTTGTGGCAGTGGTGGCAAACGTCCTCGCTCTTGTTTGGCTTAGAAGCCTTTGCCTTCGGCTTCTTGGAAGACTTTTCCTCCTTTGCGATTTTATTTTTGAAAAAATTTGGTCTCATGCATATTTAAATCTAATTTAAAACATGCAACATGCGGATTCAATTAATCTATATATCAAATATATAAACAAATATTGGGATGATCGATCGCGAGAGCTATGCGGTCCGTGGTTGCCATTCACGGACCTGGGTCCAATCCTAGGGGTAATGCAATATGCAATGCAATCCTATTACAATGCTTTTCGGTTTTACAGATCTTCGATCTTCAATATCTTGATCGTCATCGTCCACCGTCTTCGGATGTCCTCCCACTAAATCTAGTAATTTACATTTAAATTTACTATGACAAATAAGAGATACATTTATCAAGGGGTGGGAACGGGCCACAAACAGGCCCACTTTAAAGGATAATCAAATATATAAAAACCGAAATCATACAAAACCTATTGCATACACCTAACACATTGGGCACGGCTCTCGATCACCCCAATCATGCATTTAATCTAATTAACATGCATAAATTAAATAATTTAATTATTTATCGTAAAATCATATTCTAATTACGAAATCGTATTTTATAATAAAATCGTATTTTGCCGATAAAAACAAATTTTAATCAACAAAATCATATTTCATTATAAAATCATATTTCATAATTAAAATCACATTTTACTAATTTTAATTGTATCAAATTTGGGCTTAAACAATTTTAGGCCCGAAAATCTTAAAATTTCAAAATCGACCAATCGGGCCCGATATCGCATACCGACTCGAAAACTTCACGGGCTGCCCGGGACAGGCCCGAACCAAACCCTAGAAGAAATCAGCCGTCACGACATCGCCAGATCTTCGCCGGAGCGGCGGCCGGCCGGCGGCCGCCACCACGAAATTTGCGTGCGGCAGCCGCGCAACGTTGCGCCAAGCGCGACGGACGGCCGCGCGCAACGTCGCGCCACGACGCCCAGCGGTCTTCGCCCGAGAGCGGCACATCCAGCAGCACCATCGCGCAACAGCAGGTCGGCCACCATCGCGCGGAGCGGCGATCATCGAGTGGCCACCTCACGCGGAGGAAGCGCCCGACGTCCAGCCGAGGTGCGCGACGAGCGCCCGACGTCCAGCCATCGCACGACAAGCGCCCGACGTCCAACCAACGAGCGACAAGTGCCCGACGTCCAGCCATCGTCGCTGCTCTCGCTCGACCACCTCGCGTGAAGCGGCGCCAAGCGTCGCCCGAAGTCGCGCAATCAAGCGCGGCCAGCGCGCTGGTTCTTGCGCGCGACGCGCGATGAGGCGAGCGCACATGCGCGCGACGGTGAGAGGGGGCCGCCGCACATGGCGGCGGCCGGCGGCCGATCTTCAAGATTTTTAATTCGATTCTGAAAAATTAAAACATTAGATACAATAAGGCAATATCGTATGATCAGATCCGAAAAACACCTGGCTCTGATACCACTGTTGTGGATCCGGATCACGCCCCCCGGCGAGGCAGCGGAAGAACAGAAAATAAACAGCCGGGAGGCGATCAATACGAAAAACAACAATACAAATATCGTCATACATAGGATGTTCAAAACACTACCTTGCTGGCACTTGTGCCTGGCTCCAACCGTAGTTACAATAACGTCGGCTCTTCTCGGTAGATTGCGGTAGATATCGCCAATCCGGTCCACGACCAGATACGAGACTCCTTCGTCACCCTGCACTATAAGGCGTGACGAGATCTGCGCGGACGGATTCTCCTCGTCGAATTGGCCGGAAACGATTTTTCGGCGAAGACGGGCGACGGCGCACGTGGGCGGCGGCGGCGGCGTATATGGAGAGGAGGGGAGGCGGCTATGCTTCTAGGTTTAGGGTTGTGAGTTGAGTTAAGTACTTGTGTGACCCTCAATGGTTCAGGGATACAGCTAGCCGTGGGCCCACAACCATTGTGGCTCCGGAATCACAATTCCGGACTTGCCCATCGGATCATGGTAAAGCGTCTAGCAACATCGCCCCATGATCCCCTAGGTATCACTGATAGTACCTGCAAGAACCAGTTGGTCGTGGTTAGCGTACAGTACGGTCCTTTCAATCCATATATCCCGATCAGATCAACGACCATTGGTAAATCGAGAGTCGCTATAGATCCGATAGCTATGCATACCTCTTGGAGATCGAATAGTGACATCGCGAGTGTAACTAGGTAAACACATTTACCTAAAACACTTCTAGTACTCTGGCCAGAGATTTATACACTATTATCCCCTCATATAGCATAGGATATCCACGCATGTCTGCGAGCGGTGAATCCTCGACAACGATGCATCGACTCCTACATGCATCGGGGTCTCACCCAATCCCGACGCCTTATGACCCCAAGTGAGTCGGCAAACGGGTCAAAGTGAGACGCCTATCATGTAGAATCTCAATGACGTTTCGAGTCGTGAGGACTAATCAGTACAACCAAGACCTCGGACTTATCCACTCGACAAATGGTAACCACTTGGAAAGTCCTAACGAGGGTAGTTCGATAGATCACCAGGTCACTATCTATCTGCATGCTCAGAACATCACAATGTTCCCTACCAATGAAACATGGTACTTCGCATCGCAGATACTAGCCTCGAACTCGGGCGGCCTTATCCTCATTTTGACGGCCCAATCGACTAGGAACATGTTCAGAATACACAGCGACTATTAGATGTGTTTCATGATAGCCGTCATACCCACTATCACATCTAACATACGCTTTAGTGCATTCTAGGTCTTTACTCAACGCAATTGTAAATCATTACACACATAATGAAAGTAAAGAACGCCATATAAATAAATGCGAATATCATATATAAAGATTGTTTCATACAAGAGTCTATAAACCCACACACCACAAGTTGGCTAGTTGGGCATCTACTCTAACATGGCTAGCACGTATCCTGGTTGCAGTCTGCACGCAAGCAGTGTCATTACGAGCATTGGGTTGGTCACATATTGAATCTTATTTTAGTTTTGTTTATTCCAGTGACTAGTATATTGAGTTAGGGTGACATTAGTCAAAACAGAGAGTGATTTGGTTAAAAATGGATTTTAATAACTTTTACCGTTTTATCGCTCGAAGTGAGCCTCGTCGGGTCATTTTGTGAAAATTTTCGAGTTTTAGGCGCTGCCAAAGTTCGTGGATGACTTTATTTGATATTTTAAAAATATTTTAAGATGTTTTCCAACATTTTTAGAATTTATTTGATTTATGGAATATTTGGTCAATGGAACTTTTATTTTGTCAAATTTTAATGTTTGATTCTAAAGTGAAGGACTGAGTATTTTTATAAATTTTTAAAGTTTTATTTTAAAATTTAATGGGTCAAGTCATGTTTAGGGTTAGAGTTAGTGGGCCAGGCACCTGAACCAGCCCTTGATCGGAGTAGAAAATGTAGAAGCCCGTGAATATATTTTTAGTTATATATATATAGTATTTATGTATACGAATATGATAATGTTTTAAATGAAAGAATTAAACATATATTGACGGGCTAAGCCTTTTAAATTGTATGTTTTTACGAAATGCACGTATCATGAAAGTTTTAAAATGTTAAGGCATGAAAGAAAAGAAAAATGTTTTTGAGGGATTGAAGTGATTTGTGGCAAGTTTACGATGAGAAAAATCGTGATACCTATTCCGATGAACCTCTGTTCATGTTATTACAAGCTTATGGATCCATGTGTTCATGGCATGATGAAGTGGCATCATAGAGGTGTGAGGGATCTCGAGATAAGGTCGGGTGAACCGCATCGCCGCGTACGTTGGTTTCTTATGATTGATCAATCGTTTATGTTATGGCTCACACTTCATGGATACGACTCACACGTTTTTATGTACGCTATGTCATGCTTATTCTGTTATGATATACGATTATGTTATGACTGAGTTATGAACCATGTTTTACGATCATCCATGCATGCATGTCTTAAAGCTATTTTTATGATACATATGTGCTTGCATGTGGTTTTATTATATGTACTTTGTTATTATCAAATAGAGCATGTTGGGTCTTTAGCTCACTAGGTTTAAATGGTGCAGGTAATGATCCTGTTGATTTTATCCCGATCGATGGTGAGGACCTTTGAGCGCGCGTTGCAACTGTTATCCCGTGACCACTCTGACGTCTTATGCTATGGAACATTTTCAGATATTTTATTAGTCATGTTCAATTTCCGCAACTTTTACTTATTCCGATTTTAAGCCGTGCGGATGATTTAATGTTAATTTATGTTTTAAAATAATGTTGAGAAAACGTTTTGAAGGGACGAGCCATACTTTTTTGAGATTGTTTATTCCACACTTTATTGTTACTAAAAAAAATTCTAGAGTCTGGTTCGTTTCAACTCTGAAGCAGACCAGCTTAGAGAACAGCTCAAATGAAGAGTTTGCTCGAATATAGAGAGCAGATTAGAAACCAGCTGGTTAAGGACAAGCCAGCTGGTCAAGATGTTCAAGAGCAGATCAGGAGGAAGGAACTCTATCTAGCAAAGTCATGAACAGTCATAAATGGGGAAGAAATTTGCTAGATAGAGGAACTCTAAGCTCAGAGCCCAGAAGTGTTCAAGAGCAGGCGACCTGCTTAGTGTAATGAACAAGCCAGCTCAGCTGCAGACAAAAGCAGGAAAGAACAGAACAAGGGCAGCTATATACGAAGAGCAGATCAGTTCAAGAGCAGGAGAAGAAGAGAGCTTTGAACGGATCAACAAAGACCAGCTCAAGGTATTGAAACGCAAAATTGCTCAAGTGTAGATTAAAAATGAAGAGCAACCGGTTGGAAGGACACCAGCTGAGAAACCAGATCTGGACAGATCAGCTCAGACAAACAAAGTAGTTTGAATACAAATATACGAAGACCGAATTAATTGGTTCAAACTGATTTATTTCCCCATGTCCACATCAGGTACAAGCAAACATGGCTCGAAGCTAGCAAATGCTGCAGAAGCATAAAAAAGCTCAAGTCAAATAAATCATGCAATGAATTAAAAGCCAAAGGACACAAGTACAACAGTGTCAGAACTGTTGGGATCGATTTTACCCTCTATATGCTTGTTATTTTGATGATAGTCAGCACTCTTAGGGTGTAACCAGATCGAGTGATAAGACGCATGATTCAGCAAGGCATTGAAGCCGGGTTGTGATATCCAAACTGGTTCCAGCTGGTTATTGAAACCATCTTGATACAAATCAAGCACTCAACATGCTGATTCCAGCTGGATGCTGAAATCAGCTCGACACACGACCGAACGATCTGGTTGCCTTATCTTGAGCTGCAATAGCTCAGTGTTCTTGAATACTCGTGCACCAAGATACGGAATGAGTAATGAATAATAATCATGCGGAAATAACTCAAACTGCACTCTAATTTCGAAAGCTCGATTAAACAGTTTATGCATTTGACAATCATGCAATGCGTGAATATGCAAGTACTGAAATCAGTAAAGAAAAATACGCTGATTTGTTTATGGAAGTTCGGAGCTTAATCTCCTACATCTCCCCTTCTTCCGCAACGGGAAGGATCCACTAGAAGACTTTGATTACAACGACCTCGCTGCAACCCACTCCCACGACCCTCAGCCGCAAGAACTCCTAGTCACACCACTGCACAGCAGCCCGCAAGCTGCGTGTGTCTAACTCACTTCTTTACTGCCTCAGTGAGAAAGGCTACATACACTTCTTTAACGTCTCCGTGCGAAAGACAACACAATGAGTTGTGTCTATAATTCACTCAACTATTCTGTTAAGCTCACTGCTCTCATATGTGAGTGAATCTGTGTGTGAGAAATATACAGTGTAAGCTCACTCTCTCTTGTTTTCTCACACACTGGGAAGTGCTTCTGCAAAGCTAATAATTCGTTATCTTCCCCTCCTCATCACCTATGTTGCTTGCTGATTGATGTATATAAAGCCTCTTGCAATTTTATCCGTTGGACACAAAGCATATAGCCATTGAAAAAGGCTTCTGAAAAGTTCTGACATAGATGTACCTTGTGTCCTTTGCATTTAATGCTTTGGCAGGCTTTATAGGCTTTGAGCTCTCTTCATTAATTGCGTCACAGCCTTTGCTGAATTTAGCTCTGTCTTGATGTAGACGTTGCAGCAAATCAGTTTGAACTTGATTAAACCATTCCTCCTATATGTTCAAGTTCAAACTGGTATCTGAGGTGGTTACTGTTCGCTGAGCTGGTTGTGACTCACCCAGCTGGTCTCTGAGCTGGTCTCTACCAGCTGGTTGCTGAGCTGGTTCTTGTTCGCTTATTATCTGCTCTTGCTTGCTGAGCTGCTCTTGACCACAACTGCTCTAAGCTGATTCTGCTCTTCGTAACTCAGCTCTTCTTCTACACAGAACTACTTGATCAGCTTGGATCTCCTCTGCTGAATCAGCTTGGACGTCCCCTCACTGTTCCAGCTTTGGATTACCTTGCTAATATTCATTTGTTGATCCAGCTCGGGCGTCCCCTCACTGTACCAGCTTGGATGTCCTCAATCTACATTAAGATCTTCTCTATCAGCTCTCTACTTTTCTAACTGCTCTCATCTTCTGATCTGCTACAGTGCTTTATTCCATCTCGCTGCAGAGCAGGCTTTATAATCCGGCTGGGTATTTTTGCATGAGGCCGGTGCTACCCCATCCGAAACGGTCCAACGAGCAAAACTCACTCTACGCAGTGAGCTAAGCCGCTTTTTGGCCAAATTCCTTTGTTTAGGTCTCCGAAATTGCGTTTTTCTATTCTCAGATCTGGTTCAGCTACAGTATCAGATTTGGTTCAGTTCACTGCTGCTCAGCTGATTCGTCTATATGTCAGACCTGCACATCTCAATTAAACTGTTAGTAAATAATCAGCAGGTTTTGTGTATTTCAAAATTCAGATTCTGATATATAAACACAGATCCAACAAGAACTTTTCAAACGACTACAAGCTTGTGTCCAATGGAAAAATCTGCTAAGCGGTTTTATATATCAAGAGCAGGAGAAGGAAGACATAGTGAGCCAAGCAGAGAGAGTGGGTGTGCATAAGCTAAAGCATAATACAAGTTCATTGCACAACCCTGGGAAGACATCGAAAGACCAGCTCACATAGGAGCCCTTCCCAGTGTGTGAGATTCATCTTTGAGAGATTATACTTATATTGTAAATCTCACACACATACTCATTCACTCACATTCGAGAACTAAGCGAAACATATTAGAGTGAATGTAAATTAAAAACTCTCTATTGTAGTATTTGGACAGAGACGTTAAACAACTCTACGTTGTATTTCACATTGAGACGTTAAAGAAGTGTTTGTAGCCTTTCTCACTGAGGCAGTAAAGAAGTGAGTTAGACACGCAGCTTGCGGACTGGTGTGCAGTGGTTGCTAGGAGTTCTTGCGGCTGCTGGTCGTAGAAGTGGGTTGCAGCGAGGGTTGCTGTAATCAAAGCCTTCTAATGGATCCTTCCCGATTGCGGAAGAACGGGAGACGTAGGAGATTCAACTCCGAACTTCCATAAGCAAATCGCAGCGTATTTCTTTACTGCATTTATATTCACGCATTGCATATCTATTCCCAACGCATTAAACTATTTAAAGGTTTTCGAACATAAGAGTTCAGTTTGAGTTGTTTCCGCATGATTTCAATTCATTACTCAATCTGTATATCGATGCACAAACTTTCAAAAACACTGAGCTATTGTAGCTCAAGATAAAAAGAACCAGACTGTCTGTGTTAAATCAGCTCGCAGAGCTGCTGGTCCAGCTTCAAGCTAATCTGGTTCATAGTTGCGTGTTGTTTTCAACTCTGATTTTTTTTTAAAATGCACGTAACTCACGTGGTTGGTGTTTGTGCTGTGCGAGAGTCTACGTGAATTGTGGCAGAGCTCATGAACACCCCCTAAAAATGGGACCAACAAAAAGAGTTTCTGTTATTTTGCGATAACACTAGTGCTATCACTCATAGAATCCAGTATTGCACTATCGAAAACAAGACATTGATATACATCATTCATCCGGGATCATGTTATGATGCCACATATCCACTAACCAGCAAGCAACAAATATTTGCACTAAACCTCTATCGGATTCTAAGTTTTTCTTTTTTGAAAATATTCTTAGTTTAATTGACTTACCGGATAAAATGTTTAGCCAAACAATTTTTTAGAGTTTTTGCAAAATAGTTAACAGGATAAATTTATCAAACAAACTTTGATATATGTTAAGGTAAAACTTAAGTTATCCGGATGACTTCTTTCTTTACGATTTATAATTCATTTATATGTTCTCACATATATTCTCTTTCTATCACTTCATATCCTTTTCCAGGTATTCATAAGATCTTGCTCATTTCTGTGATGTCCAAAGATGGGAACTGATTATTGGGGGAAATTGGTTCAAGAAGAAGTCTGGGGGACATAATAGGTTATAAAAATCGAAGGGGGATTTTAAGGTAGTAAATTTGAATACGAGAAAACTCATGACAGATAATTAGTAATCCCTCGTATGGATCGAATCGAAAACCGATCCGACTAAGTCAGCTATTATCAGTAATGTTCAATACTCGTTTATACGGAAAATCGCTAAAACCCCAATTCCCAAGCCCTAAATTCCATTCACCATTTTCCCATCTCCACAAGCATGCCTCTGGGAAATCTCCGACCACCAGCCCTGCCGACAAGTTCGTCCAAGATGAAGCTCAAGGACTGCAGTATCCGGAAACGTCATTCAAATCTGCTTCGTTTCCGCTGGAAAAGAGTGCGGTTCTGACCAATGTCCAGATTTCACATCCGTGGCGTGAATGGGTCAGTTTAATGAAGGAGTTGTTGAAAAGGGGGTATTTTGATGCTATTGGTAACCCTTTTGCCAGAAATGGAGAGTTGGGAAGCAAAGAGGCGAATTTGATCAGGACTGCTTGCTTGAATTTCGCTCGTGATCATCGTCAGCTTATAAGGTGCTGGTTCTTTCCCAGGACTCCGATTAACTGCAAGAAGATGAAGTGTTTGTTATTTTGACGGTGAAAAAAAATTGACCTTGTGTTAGCTGGTTATTGACTCAGATATTTGTTTCCTCCCAGAGGAGAAAACTCATAACTCTTAAAGAAATCTCTGCGCATTGCGATTGAGAACTATCTTTCCTGTCCTGCTCACGACATTGTTTAAATCTGATATTTGTCTTCTCAAACTATTTATATGTTTCTTTGAAGACATAATTTATTCTTTGGTCCGTAAATTTATCGCCAAAGCTAGTTTAGTTCCATGCTACGCCACTGGTCGGTTTAATTTTCATCTGATCTTTCAACGCAATTTAATAACCCCGTTAAAATATTTGCTACACTGTTTTACATTGAAAAACGCTTGTTTCCTCAGATACTTATCTCGGGAAAGTATTCTAGTGATTGCTGGGACCGGATGTCCAAGCACAGATAGAAAAGTAGTCAACTCAGGAAAGCGCCTACGAGCTTATGTAGGGAGCAATGAAGATAATGTATGTCTTAATTGCGCATTTGACTCGGAATTTATTTCGGTCAATGGTATTTTTAATGGCATCTGGTTTTTAGTAGGTTTGCAGCTCTTGCATTTTAAGGGGAGATTGTGATAGGGCATATTTAAAGGCTAGTGAGGATGAAGGTGTTAGGACTGTGGATGTAGTGCGCCTCTTGTTGACCTACGGTCTTGCTCCTGCAGTCAATTCACTGGAGAACAATCCATGCTTAAATAAAAAGATTGAAGAATCAGTCAGAATTTTGCTGAAAGAGATGGTGGACATGATAAGTGCCGAGGAACGTGATTTTAAGCCAATTATGGATATTGGAGATGCCTCAGAAAGGAATCAAATTCAAGCTCCGACAAAGCAAAACAATTGGATTTGCCCAAAGTAATGTCATCACGCTTTAAGCATTTATTTCGAAATCCCATAGTTATCTTACTTTATTGTAAAAATTGAAATGAAAAAACTGCTATTTTCTAGGTGTGATTCCATTAATCTCATCCGAAATTTCAAGTGCTTCAACTGCGACAGCTTGTCACGAGAAAGATTGTCGAAGATAGCAGAGGAGATGGAGCATCTTCCCTTAAAGAAAGGAGACTGGATATGCGATAAGTAATAATTTTCTGAATTTGCTTTTGTTTTTCATTATCGTCTAGATTTGAATAGATAGTTTCTCTGTTTTTATTTGTTCTCAGAAGCTTAACTGTTAGACCCATTGCTAGAAATGATCAACTGGACAGTGATCCAATGGGCCACAGGGAGAAGGAGAAGCCCGCTATCACAGTAGTTTACTCTAGAAGAAAGAAGAATGCAGGAGTGGGGAAAGCGTGAGGGGGGACAACAGTTATATGGGGTAGTGGTAGTTAGTTAGCGAGCATGCAATTTCTTATTCACACACTGACACTAGTAAAGCTAGAAGGAGTGTACGGAGCACTTACCTCCGGGAGAGGATCTCTTTTGTAAACATTGCGTACCTGATTTCCAGATTAATATCAATAGCAATTTTCTGTTCCTAACATCTGGTCCGACCTGCCGGATTCGAAGGAGAGGAGAAGATGACAACGACGCGTTCGGAAGCTAAAGTTGATGCACTGGAGCGGTTGGTGCTTTCCTCACAGGAGAACATCACTAAAATACAGGAAGATATGAACGGGATGAGGAAGAGCATTGGTGACCTGTCGGAATTGAAGACGTTGGTAGAACGGATTTTGCGCAATAAGGAGAAGGATCAGTCGGAAA